>JASAND010019492.1:0-21833 GCA_030248195.1 Trissonchulus latispiculum | reverse complement strand
AATGAAAATTGTAGATGTATATATATAATCTGTTCAGCTCACGAAACGTACCCTCGCACGTGGCCGCACAATTTTCTTGGAGAACACACGAAAATGGACGGTTTCGAATCAACCATTTATTAATTTTTTGAAAAGTTTTGGAATGATAAAATGCATTTTTGAGAAATTTTATTTCGGCGCATCTACGCATGGCGTGGCGAAACGATAAATTAAGCATTTAAAATGCTCTAAAACGTTAAATAAAGAATAAAATAAACACAAAAATCGGTGTTTTGAGCGAAAACAGGGTGGCGCAATTTTTTCCAAATTACGCAAAAAAATTTCGGGGGCACTGCGCTACGGACCGCAAAAAAAAGTTCGGACGAAAAAAACAATACGTGGGGTCGCCAAAAATTTGTTATTATGTTGCCCCCCCCGGACACACCGAGGCCGCGCCAATTTTTTGCCCAGCCACAATGCTCTAGTACTGCAATCTTCGGCTGTCCCCTCCGAAAACGCACCCCCCCAGCAAATTTTTTACCCAAAAATGTTTTTTCCTCAAATTTTTACTGTAAATTGCTTTAATGCAGTGGAAACGGTTAAAAACAAGCCTTATTTCTCAGGAATGAAGTTTAAAATTCTGAAAATTTTTCATTTTAAGCCATTTTTTGGATTTCCAAGTCCCAAGTTTTGGGGCGTGTTTGGAAAAATTGGCAAAAATTCCATCCCCCCTCCTTTTACCCGGGAAAATTTACCAGAAAAATGCCCCCACCCCTCGCAAAAATAGCAAAAATCTGAAAATAGGTAGCAAAAATCAGCAAAAAGGTAGCAAAAATCTGAAAATCTGGGGGGTGGGGTGGCCAAAATTTGTTATTATGTTACCCCCCCCCTAACACACCTATGCCCCCCCAATTTTTTGCCCAGCCACAATGCTCTAGTACTGCTATCTTCGGCTGTCCCCTCCGAAAACGCACCCCCCCCCCAGCAAATTTTTTACCCAAAACATGCCCAAAAATGTTTTTTCCTCAAATTTTTACTGTAAATTGCTTTAATGCAGTGGAAACGGTTAAAAACAAGCCTTATTTCTCAGGAATGAAGTTTAAAATTCTGAAAATTTTTCATTTTAAGCCATTTTTTGGATTTCCAAGTCCCAAGTTTTGGGGCGGGTTTGGAAAAATTGGCAAAAATTCCATCCCCCCTCCTTTTACCCGGGAAAATTTACCAGAAAAATGCCCCCACCCCTCGCAAAAATAGCAAAAATCTGAAAATAGGTAGCAAAAATCAGCTTAAAGGTAGCAAAAATCTGAAAGTCTGGGGGGTGGGGTGGCCAAAATTTGTTATTATGTTCTCTCGCTAACACACCTATGCCCCCCCCCAATTTTTTGCCCAGCAATGCTCTAGTACTGCAATCTTCGGCTGTCCCCTCCGAAAACGCACCCCCCCAGCAAATTTTTTACCCAAAACATGCCCAAAAATGTTTTTTCCTCAAATTTTTACTGTAAATTGCTTTAATGCAGTGGAAACGGCTAAAAACAAGCCTTATTTCTCAGGAATGAAGGTTAAAATGCTGAAAATTTTTCATTTTAAGCCATTTTTTTGGATTTCCAAGACCCAAATTATGGGGCGGGTTTGGAAAAATTGGCAAAAATTCCATCCCCCCTCCTTTTACCCGGGAAAATTTACCAGAAAAATGCCCCCACCCCACCCCACCCACCGCCAAAACTTATTCTGAATCGTCCCGCCCGTTACAACAGCTGGAATATATATTTACCATTACATCATATAAGTCTTTAGCTAGCTATCCGTTTTGTGGCATTTATCGTTTGCTTGGCGTTAACGGGATTCCGGAATCCCGTTAACTCCCCAAAACTTTCCAAATTGGAAACACCCCAAATGCGAAATTTCGTGTGTTGGAAACACCCCAATACAGGTTGGGTGATTCCGGAATTTTCCCCGTTCAGTAACGGAATTCCGGGTTCTCCCAGGGAGCTTTCCGGAATTCGTTAGGTGAAGCCGGCCGAGTATTTTGAAAGGCGCAATAGACACGTACACTGTTTTAGGCCTATGCGTGTTTAAGGAAAGGTCATTGACTACACGTTGGAAAGGAGTTTTACTATACAATGCCACTGGAAGTTAAGAGTTAAACATCAAATAGATTGGTACACATGGTATATATATAGTACGTATATACTTGCGACATATATGTTTATGTGTACAATATATGCGTATATGTACACGCATATATTTCAGTGAAACCCTTAGGAACAGATTGGACAGTGTTATATTGGTTTGGTGCGTATAGTGTCCACAATTAGAGTATATATTTTCCGTCGCATTTGTTATTACTGCTTTTTGCTTGCATTATCTTAATATTGCACACACAAACACTTTCCATATCTATATTTTTGTCTTTCTATATTGAATCGTCTACTGAAGTCCAGGTGAAGTTCTGTAGCGTAAGCATTTTTGAACATTTTTTCTAAGTTTTTTCAAGGAGTCACACTATTTTAGATGATTTAATCACTAAGCTCATTGCAACAATTATTTTACTTTCAGAATACATCGTATTATTTTGCAAAGAATTTGATCTCATGCAAGTTAGTTATGATGAAGGGCAAGACGTATATTCGTCTTTTGCTTATGCACGGCTGCTGGATTTTACTTCTGCTTATTCGTATTCTCGCCTGTTCTTATATTGTCAAAGCCATGCCTGAAACTCCGGGTAAGCGACTACTATTTGTAATTCCTGTTTAAACAATAAAAAGATTAATTTGTTATAATTTTGCTGTATTAACGCTGTCGTAGTTTCATGAACGCATGTAGTGAAGGGAACTTTCCTGATGTGTTCTAGTTGTAAAACGTTGAAAAGTTGCTTCTCGCAAAACTTTTCCTTTTGTTCGCAGTAGTTCTCCCAAGGTGGTTTCGCCATGTGTTAAGACTTGAAAAATGAACCAATTATGAAAGTGAGTGTGACATAATTTAGCAGGATTTTAATGTATTCTGGGCAACTTGTTAACATCATAAACTTCGTGTTTTTCCTGCAAATTTAACTATTTTCTTTAATCAACACTTCAAAATTGGGTGAAGTCGTTTAACAAAACTTACGTATTGTGATTATGTATTATGTATTTATATTATGTATTATGTACTTACGTATTATGGTCTAAACCGTGCATGCCCTTGTCGGTCACCCCCTTGCGTAATCTCTCCAAAGTGTAGTAAGTAGATCATACCAAGAGTACATAATACATAAGAGTATGACAAGCGTCATACACTATGCATTATCAGCTCGCTACATCCTCTGCACGCTATCGGCTTACCCCCCCTAAATCAGACCCCCCTTATCAAAGCAAATTCGAGCGCTATGCTTGCACGCTTTAGAACGAAAACACAACTAGTCAGTTGGTTCAACGTGCGTCTGTTGCATGTAAACATAGCGGGCGAATTTCTTTGACATTTTATGGGGGGGGTAGGCCGATAGCGCGCATCGGATGTAACAGCCTTATAATACATAGAGTATGCCTGCTGTCATACTCTTATGTATTATGTACTCTTGATCATACTAATTTAAATGTTTTGTTCTTCACTGTAGACTATGTAAACTCCAAGTTTTCATTATTTTAATTATGATTCTTTCTTGGTAACATAAACGAAACCGCAATGGTTCTGTGCCACATCAATTAGTTAGTTTCCATTAGTCCACAACTGTGTACCGTGTACAATTAAATGGCGCTGGCTTTTCTTAGAAATTTAGCGAACTAATTTGAGATGGCATATGATGGCATGTGGCATTTCTGATAATTGACACATTGACTCGTGACAGACTTATCGGAAATTTTACACAGTGGTTATCGTTCTTACTTTGCTTTCAGCTCAAGATGCTTGGGTCGACAGACTTCTCATCTTTGCGTTTGCATGATGAAATGCCCATGGAAGAAGGAGGATAAGGCTTCAGCTGATTCGGCTAAAGTGTCCCTAGTGCCTGTAAGTTTGTATTATTTGCTGTTTCTTGCACTAACTTAACGTATGCACACACTAACAAAGGGGCCGATTATTGACTGTTTAAATTGATTCCGAAAATGGGTCTACCACTAAACAATTCCGAAATCATGGGAGGTAAACCACACATCATGTAAAAATTTAGCAAAATTTTTTAAAATCATTCATTCAATTCAATTCAGTAATTCAGTTTTTTCTTAACAAACATGCAAACAGACAGCTGCTTTCTCTATCTATGCCACTATGCATAAAAGATCTTCGCTGATGAAGTGATTGGCTTATGTGAATGTTTGTATTTATTTTTGCATATGTAATATGTCCAGTAATACTTATACGCAGACATTGGTACTGCTTATAGAGCTATATCCACTGGGCTGTAGAGCTGGACGAAGATGACGATGACGTGTTTGCCTCAAGTGGTTCACAGTGGTCGAAACCTGCGCCGACTTTGAAGATGTCTTGAAATATATATGTATATTTTGCACGATTTGTGAACTGTTACAAAAATTGTTTTATCACTGATATTGTTTTTGTCACTGTCTTACATATCTACTGTTTTATGTTTGTATGTTTTGTATCTTGTTCGTTACAATGTTTTATTGACATAAACAATGCAGTAAATGAACAAACACGCAACAGATTCAATTCATCAATTCATGCATATCCAGAATTTGGGTATACCATGACAAGGGCACTGACACTGAAATTGAACTAACTGTTAAGGAGGAAACCTTAATCTGAAACTCCGCCTGAATCTAAAACTGATACTATTTTGCGTTCCAGACTGAGAAAACCTGCAATTGAAACTATTTTCATCCATCTGCTGAAACTGAAACTAAAACTAAAATCGGTTGCTGAAGCAACCCTTCCAAATGATAGTTTTGAATATTAAACAAGAAAGTTAAGTATCTGTATCCACACAGAAAACTTTGTTATCTTGCACCCGTCAGAGTTCGTTCGTCTGAATTCGTCGGAATTTTTATCTGAATTATTAGATTAATTCATCGAAATTAATTTCTAAAATAAAAAATTAAATTTTCATGGCTCTACTGCAAACTTTATTTTTATTTAAAATTTATTTTTGTTAATATTAAATTCTACTAAACTAATTAAAGCAATGAAAATCACTATAGCACAACATTGTTATTATGATAATACTCTTACACAGAATCAATTTCAGATTTTACTTCTTCTAGTTTCTTCCTAACTCACAAACCAAACGCAAATGCTTGGGACTTTAACTTCCAGTGCACTGTATGATTCTGCAGAATTTTGCAGAATGTGATTGTATTATTAAAAGCTGCAAAAAATTCAATGCGGTTAATCCTTGGGAATGTCGCAGTTTGGCAGGCTCCTGCGGAAAGCGGTCGACCCTGATGGAATTTAGCACTTTGGCAGCATATTCAGAAACCTGCTCTGGAAACTGCCAATCGTTTTGGAAACTTGCTCGTCAGTGGCAGTTGCGGAATGTTGCCCGGGAAACCTGCCAATCGTTTTGGAAAGTTGCTGTTCATCGGCAGTTGCGGAAAGTTGTCCAGGAAACTGCCAACTGGGACAGGATTTTGCCGTTTGGGATTCCGCTGTTTTCAACTCCGTGGAAAGCTGCTGTCCAATTTCCCAGTGTGGAAAGATCGTGATTGTGGTCAGTTGCCGGGAGTCAGAATCTTTTGATATACGCAATACTTCAGATCAAACTTGCACCTTCAGCACTCTTTTCAAGAGTAATAATCGTAGGATCAGGTAGTCGATCGAGAGCCATCAATGAAATTAATACGCTAGTCTTGGACTTTGGCTTTAACAAAATCACTGAAAGATTGCAGCCATGGCTTGATTCTATGTATGCTTGATAATTATGAATGGGATAATGTGAACCTATAGTTGCAACATAGCGCGTAGGTGAACGTACCTGAAAGGCTTTGCCAAAACCCTTTCTTGTGATGTCTTGAATCCAGTTTGGACGAAAAAGGCTCAGGTCAAAGTTTGTAATGATCGCAAGATCCACCAGTATCTTCAGGCTCCCAAGCTTTCTTTTGTCCCAGAGTCCGTCTGTCATAGCTGTTTCCAGAACGTTTCTGATACATTCACCTCCGAGTCTCGAAAAGAGCAATCTTCCCAGATCCGAAAGACAGTTTCTGCAGTTTCCCGAAATAAGAGAATACAGTGATGCCGCTACAATATAATTCCTGATCTCCAACACTGGCCAGATACGTCGATACAATTTGTCGAAGAACGCGAACTGCGCCCGGGCTGTTAAAGTTGGCTGACATGGATAGGCACGCAGTCATCTGGTTAATGGACATTTGATGGATGAAATATTGCATGTCCGGAACCGGTTCAATGACATCATCAGATCTGCCTTCTGCAATTGCCATGATTTGAAAACCAAATATATTTTGGTTTTCCTCCGTTAGTGTTAAACGGGATGTATCGTATGCTTATGCTTCTAAAATTGTCTCGTGATCTCGTAATTCTCGTAATGAATCATAAAATTCTTCACATAGAACAAACGAAGTATCGTAGAGTCATGTATCGGAACTCAATTCAATAGAGTAAACTCATAATGTATGGACACTAATATATACTTCTCATGTTCATCACGCAAATTCATTAAGTACAGACACTCAGAGTCGATCTTTGAATTTCGATTTTTTACTGCAGAATCGGCCAAACTTTTTTATCGTGCTATGGTAGAGGGTCGCTTTCAAACTTGGATCAACAATACTTAATACTTCAGATCAAACTTGCACCTTCAGCACTCTTTTCAAGAGTAATAATCGTAGGATCAGGTAGTCGATCGAGAGCCATCAATGAAATTAATACGCTAGTCTTGGACTTTGGCTTTAACAAAATCACTGAAAGATTGCAGCCATGGCTTGATTCTATGTATGCTTGATAATTATGAATGGGATAATGTGAACCTATAGTTGCAACATAGCGCGTAGGTAAACGTACCTGAAAGGCTTTGCCAAAACCCTTTCTTGTGATGTCTTGAATCCAGTTTGGACGAAAAAGGCTCAGGTCAAAGTTTGTAATGATCGCTAGATCCACCAGTATCTTCAGGCTCCCCAGCTTTCTTTTGTCCCAGAGTCCGTCTGTCATAGCTGTTTCCAGAACGTTTCTGATACATTCACCTCCGAGTCTCGAAAAGAGCAATCTTCCCAGATCCGAAAGACAGTTTCTGCAGTTTCCCGAAATAAGAGAATACAGTGATGCCGCTACAATATAATTCCTGATCTCCAACACTGGCCAGATACGTCGATACAATTTGTCGAAGAACGCGAACTGCGCCCGGGCTGTTAAAGTTGGCTGACATGGATAGGCACGCAGTCATCTGGTTAATGGACATTTGATGGATGAAATATTGCATGTCCGGAACCGGTTCAATGACATCATCAGATCTGCCTTCTGCAATTGCCATGATTTGAAAACCAAATATATTTTGGTTTTCCTCCGTTAGTGTTAAACGGGATGTATCGTATGCTTATGCTTCTAAAATTGTCTCGTGATCTCGTAATTCTCGTAATGAATCATAAAATTCTTCACATAGAACAAACGAAGTATCGTAGAGTCATGTATCGGAACTCAATTCAATAGAGTAAACTCATAATGTATGGACACTAATATATACTTCTCATGTTCATCACGCAAATTCATTAAGTACAGACACTCAGAGTCGATCTTTGAATTTCGATTTTTTACTGCAGAATCGGCCAAACTTTTTTATCGTGCTATGGTAGAGGGTCGCTTTCAAACTTGGATCAACAATACTTAATACTTCAGATCAAACTTGCACCTTCAGCACTCTTTTCAAGAGTAATAATCGTAGGATCAGGTAGTCGATCGAGAGCCATCAATGAAATTAATACGCTAGTCTTGGACTTTGGCTTTAACAAAATCACTGAAAGATTGCAGCCATGGCTTGATTCTATGTATGCTTGATAATTATGAATGGGATAATGTGAACCTATAGTTGCAACATAGCGCGTAGGTAAACGTACCTGAAAGGCTTTGCCAAAACCCTTTCTTGTGATGTCTTGAATCCAGTTTGGACGAAAAAGGCTCAGGTCAAAGTTTGTAATGATCGCTAGATCCACCAGTATCTTCAGGCTCCCCAGCTTTCTTTTGTCCCAGAGTCCGTCTGTCATAGCTGTTTCCAGAACGTTTCTGATACATTCACCTCCGAGTCTCGAAAAGAGCAATCTTCCCAGATCCGAAAGACAGTTTCTGCAGTTTCCCGAAATAAGAGAATACAGTGATGCCGCTACAATATAATTCCTGATCTCCAACACTGGCCAGATACGTCGATACAATTTGTCGAAGAACGCGAACTGCGCCCGGGCTGTTAAAGTTGGCTGACATGGATAGGCACGCAGTCATCTGGTTAATGGACATTTGATGGATGAAATATTGCATGTCCGGAACCGGTTCAATGACATCATCAGATCTGCCTTCTGCAATTGCCATGATTTGAAAACCAAATATATTTTGGTTTTCCTCCGTTAGTGTTAAACGGGATGTATCGTATGCTTATGCTTCTAAAATTGTCTCGTGATCTCGTAATTCTCGTAATGAATCATAAAATTCTTCACATAGAACAAACGAAGTATCGTAGAGTCATGTATCGGAACTCAATTCAATAGAGTAAACTCATAATGTATGGACACTAATATATACTTCTCATGTTCATCACGCAAATTCATTAAGTACAGCCACTCAGAGTCGATCTTTGAATTTCGATTTTTTACTGCAGAATCGGCCAAACTTTTTTATCGTGCTATGGTAGAGGGTCGCTTTCAAACTTGGATCAACAATACTTAATAATTAAGAAAATCCTCCAAATGACGACGACACAAAATTTCGTAAATTTGTGTTAAGATTGTTGAGATTGTGTTAAGAGATTGTTAACCTGTCAGCAGAAACCAAAAAACACGTCCATCCGCAGAAGTGCGAAGTTTCATCCTGCCAAAAATCTCTGGACTCTATTGGATAGTTTTGCCATTCGTCATAGAAAGAAACCAGTGTTCAATGCATGCATTAACAAACACTGCTACTACTTGCTACTGCTACTTGAGGAAGTTCTGGACCGGTTTTGTCGAAAATATCAGCTGCCCTTATACCAATAGTACATAATATAAGAGTAAGAAACTCTTACAGTAGCATGTACAAATCATGTTTGGTATGCTCGGTGCGTTAAGTCGGGACCCCCCCAAAGTTTCGGGGGGGTCCCACTTAGCACTAATTACACGCTTTCATATAAGCGTGTGTCTGCTCGCTGATTGGCCCATTAGCCTAAGGCTTATGGTAGGTAATTTATTAAAGTCTGACCAAAAAATGTAGGGAGCGAAATTGTTTTGTTTATACTGAACTACCGGTACATTTTTGCTGCAGCAATGTATATATTTTCTGAACCGTCATGGCATGAACTTTCTTTTGGTTGAAAAAATTTTTTTAAAAAATTAAAATTCATCAAAAGAAGCCGATTTTTTAAGTTTTGAAAGATCAGTAGAAACCAGGAACTAGCCGTTCGGTGGAAAATTAGTCCATGTCCCAGACATATTGAATCCCGAATATCAGCTGATGTCGTCAAAAATTGCGACAGTTATTCAATTTTTTCGATTTTCAAAATCCTTTGATCTTTGCCGCTTTTCCAACTTTGACTGGCCATTACTCGCGACTCACTAAGTACAAAATTTTTTAATTGGATTTTCAGGACCGCTTACGTGTCAGCTTTCATGTGATATATGTGGTTTTTCAAAATTTGAAAATCGATTTTTTCGAAAAATACCACTTTTTGGCCCAAAATTTCGACAATGCGAATCCAGCAAAAGTGGGTAAAAATAATATTATCATAAAGTTTAAACTGAGCTGAATCCAACGATATAAAGTTTTCGTGGCTACGACTTATATTGCATCCGCAACGAATTTTTAAACAATTTCGCTTATTAGCCGGTTTTTGGCTAGTTTACACTATTTGCGGCAAATCAATGCACAATATAGCACAACTTGTCAGAAATCAGCTGAAATAGGAAATTGTTTAAAAATTCGTTGCTGGGGCAATTTTAGCCGTAGCCACAAAAACTTTATATCGTTGGATTCAGCTCAGATTAAACTTTATGATAATGTTATTTTTACCCACTTTTGCTGGATTCGCATTGTCGAAATTTTGGGTCAAAAAGTGGTATTTTTCGAAAAAAATCGATTTTCAAATTTTGAAAAACCACATATATCACATGAAAGCTGACACGTAAGCGGTCCTGAAAATCCAATTAAAAAATTTTTGTACTTAGTGAGTCGCGAGTAATGGCCAGTCAAAGTTGGAAAAGCGGCAAAGATCAAAGGATTTTGAAAATCGAAAAAATTGAATAACTATCGCAATTTTTGACGACATCAGCTGATATTCGGGATTCAATATGTCTGGGACATGGGCTAATTTTCCACCGAACGGCTAGTTCCTGGTTTCTACTGATCTTTCAAAACTTAAAAAATCGGCTTCTTTTGATGAATTTTAATTTTTTAAAAAATTTTTTCAACCAAAAGAAAGTTCATGCCATGACGGTTCAGAAAATATATACATTGCTGCAGCAAAAATGTACCGGTAGTTCAGTATAAACAAAACAATTTCGCTCCCTACATTTTTTGGTCAGACTTTAGTTATTTTAATTAATTATAACTTTAATTAGGTTAATGCAATTAAAAAACTAATTCGACAACTTTGTAGCATTTTTTGCTCTTTCCACTGATATAAAAATTGTTGCACATTACATTCCTTCGAATTTTTGTATTATGCAACAATTTTTATATCAATGGAAAGAGCAAAACAAATGCTACAAAGTTGTCGAATTAGTCTTTTAATTGCATTAACCTAGTTAAAGTTATAATTAATTAATTAAAATAACCAATAAATTACCTACCATAAGCCTTAGGCTAATGGGCCAATCATCGAGTAGACACACGCTTATATGAAAGCGTGTAATTAGTGTTAAGTGGGACCCCCCGAAACTTTCGGGGGGGGGGGGTCCCGACTTAACGCACCGAGCATACCTAGCATGATTTGTACATGCTACTGTAAGAGTTTCTTACTCTTATATTATGTACTCTTGCTTATACTAAAGTCTGACACAAAAATGTGTGTACAAAATTTGTAAGGCCTCCAGTGAACTAAATATACGTCGTCACCCCATAAAACCATATATTTTCGGAATCCTTACAGCGAGAGGAACATTTTTATAAAATTTGAAATTTTTTAAAATTTCAAAAATTTTAAAATATCGGTTTTTCGGGGAATTTTTTTGGACCGTTCAAGCTATTCAGCTCATGCTTTCAGAAAAATTTTCCCATCCGAAGACGCATCGATTGACACAAGAACGAAAAAAATCGGTTGAGAAATAAGCATTTTATTCCAAAATTTCGTTTTTCCATTTCCTTTGATGTTTGCCGCTTTTTGCAAATTTGACTGGTTATTACTCGCGACTCGCTCAACGGAAATTTTTTTCTATTAGATTTGCAGGACCGCCTAGGCGCCCGTTTTCACCTGATATATGTGGTATTTCAAATTTTGAAAGTCGATTTTTTGAAAAATGCCACTTTTTGACCAAAAATTTCGGTAAAAGCAGATTGAACAAAAATGAGTACATATAAGATAATCATAAAATTCAAGCTGAGCTGAATCCAACGATATAAAGCTTTTGTTGCTACGACTTATATTGCGCCAGCAATGAATTTTTAAACATTATCCCTTATTTCCGCTGGATTTTGGCTCTCTTTTGTGACGTAGTGTGACGTATCAACCTGTTTACCCCCCCCCTGGTTTCTTTTAAAATTTCCAAAGTTTTAAACTGTCAATTTAATTAATTTCTTTCTTTCTTTTCTTAAACTTTTCACCCATAAATTTTGTCCTTACATCCGTTTCGTTTTGCCCCAATAATTCTTAACGTCATTCTCTCATTAAATTTAACCCACCCTTTACACATATTTTTAAACTATAAAAGGGCCGCTCACCCAACTTCGGCCTTCTTTCATTCTCTTTCGCTCTCAAACTGCACTTGTGCACTAACTGATTTTCATACTTTATATACACCTTGATCTAACTGCTCAGACATATACGTCATGCTAAACCCGCTAAGCTATGTTCTTGGTCTTACCTCTTAATTGAGGAATGTTTAAGATTGTGTGAACCAACTCCTCTTAACTGAGGTCTGTTTATTTACTCACTTACTGTTCATGCGTTAGTCTCCTCTTAACTGAGGTATGCTCTCATATATAATATTAAACCTGTATAACTTACCTAACTCTTCTCTCTAAGCTCCCGTCCTAGCCACCTACCCATTCGCCACGTTACATTTGGTGGCAGCGGTGGGATCATCAGTATCCACACTGCATGACACCACGGAGCCCGCCTAAAACCCGAAGAACAACCTCAGCCGCCCAAGCCACGGAAGCCACAGGTGCAACTGAAGCAAGCTCTGCGGCCACAAGCTCTTCAGCCGCCGCTGAACCCTCAGGCAAAGGATTGCAGAGAAGACTTCTAACCCCTGAAGAACTTCAGGATCAAATCAGGAACCAAGCCTACCAGATCCATCAGGACCGTACCAATCTCAGCAGCCTCAACCACAGCGTAACTGGTCTCCTAAAGGACATTGCTAGCCTCCGAACTGACCTTGATCAGAACATTAGCCAAGTCAAACAAGACCTCCTCACAGTCCGAACCGGAGTTGACAGGATCGACCCGCAGTTCATTTCTACCCTCCAACAACAAAACCCAGTTCAACAAGTTCAGAACCTCCAAGCCACTGTAAATCAACTTGCTAATCACGGAATTGCCATGCCTGGAGGTCAGACAGATCGATTAGATCTTCCAAAAAACGCTATTCCGTTATTCTATGGCAGTCCATCTGAGAACATCAAGAATTGGTTCTCGATTTTCGAAGTGGTGGCGGAAGCACAGCAATATGATGATGCCACAAAAGCCAGACTAGTCCCCGTCTACTTTCGGGAACAAGCCCAGAAGAGGCTTGCCCAGCTGGATCCCGCAATCAAAGCGGATTATCCACAACTGAAGGATGCGCTCATCAATGCCCTAGAAAGAAAAGAAGCACAGATTTTGGCCAGCCTTAGTTTGGTCTCCAGACAGCAACGCCCCAATGAGTGCATCGCAGATTTTGCCTGGCAACTCCAGAAATTGGCAGACGACGGCTATCCAAATATGGCTCCTGACGCGAAAGATACGTTGCTATTCCGCAGTTTTCTGCATAATCTGCACCCGTATTATCAGCGAGCCTTGTTTCCGTTGAATCCTACAGGATTTCAAGAAGCCGTGCAGAAAGCACAACAACTAGAAGCATTGGAGAATCTACACCCGCAATCTGCGGCTACACCTCTGATGGCACCTCCGCGGCCAGTCTCGATTGGGTCTCTTGCCGCAGCTGTGCCATTTGCACCGGCGCCAATCGATCACACTACCAGTGCCAACTCTTCTCTTCAAAGGTCTCTTGAACAGCTGCAGGAGCAAGTCAGAAATCTCGCCCGTGATGTCCACAGCAGTCGGAACAATCCTCAGCGAAACGGTGGTAGAGATTCCCGCAGAGAAGAACAGCCTCGAAGATTCACGACAGATTCCCGACCAATTTGTCAATACTGTGGCCGACCAGGCCACTATGCTGCGGCATGCCGACAAAGACAAGCGCAGACGCAGCAGATGCAAAATTCCCGTAATGGGAATAACGGATTTCAACCTGCCGGAAGATATCTATCCTCGAATGGTCCAGTGAACCGTCCTGGACTTCTCCGACCGCCACAGCCACCACAGAACATGGGCGCCAGAAGAAGAATTAATGCGATCAACGTCAGAGTTCCGTTGGAATCAGAAGACCGGTCGGCACAATGGGCTGAAAGGGAACGACGTTTGATGGACGATTTAGCACAAGAACGCGAGATGAACCAGATTATTTCGGAACAAAATCAACGGTTGGTAGCGCAGCTGACAGATCATTCTCGAGACTCCCTGAACTGTGCGACTACAGCACCTGCAAGAAGTTGTGATGATTGGGTCATGAAGCCAGTCTCTTCGCCGACCTCATCTAAACGATGTTTGGCGAGTCTCAGTGGTTTCCTTCTGTTGCTCAGCCTGCTATTCGGTGCTGTGAAAGGCGATAATGCTCTGATCGCCCCGGACCATCCGATGCTTTGCCTATCGGATGAAGGTAAAACGTTTTGGAAACTGCCTGAACCTCTTCAGTGTGAAGTTTCCTTCACAAATCCGGAATCTCAGCCATTGTCCACGGATGTGCTTATTTATAAGCGAAACTATGTCCAGTATAAGTCCCGTGCCTACAAGTGCACCAAAGTGAAGCAGTCTAAAGAAGTCATGACGTACTTTTTCGGTGATCATCATCTGGAGGAAGACAAGAAAGAAAACGTGCAGGTCGATGCTGATGAGTGCTACAGTATGAAAGAATGGAGAAAATGTTCTGAAGGCCCACTGCTGAAAATGGGTGATCTGTATGAGACAGGTCATAACCTTGATTGGTGGTATCCTGGAGGAGGAATCTACTGCTGTAAATGGAGGCATTTCGAAGTCACAAATTGTTACCTCCATGAAGCTTATGTGTATAAACGACACCATTCTGACACTATGGAAAGCACTGCCGGCGATGTGGGCCATTGTGATTACAGTGCAGGCAGCTGTCAGCTGAGAGATGGCACTCATTTGCTCTGGGATGTCAGCAAAGAAGAAAGCTGTGAATTTTTGCCCTGGAAGCCA
Source organism: Trissonchulus latispiculum (assembly GCA_030248195.1). Classification (NCBI taxonomy): domain Eukaryota; kingdom Metazoa; phylum Nematoda; class Enoplea; order Enoplida; family Ironidae; genus Trissonchulus; species Trissonchulus latispiculum. Next base: position 7,096 of record JASAND010019492.1, on the reverse strand, counting down.
CTTGCGGGCCACCAATGGGACGAAAACTGGTTATCAGAGGATGGAAACTTGGCGCTCACCTTCCGGAATGGATGGGCTACCTCAGACTGTGAAGGCAAGGATTTGCTCGTCAGTGACCAAGGAATTCCATTTCGTATCCTGGGCCAACGGCTCTATTGGGTGCGTAGACGTAAAACGCGACAGAAGCGACAAAGCACGGATGCTCCCATAAATGCTACTGTAGCCCGAGCAGAAGCTACCCTACAGAAGTACTTATCTACACTGGACAAACCAATCTTGCGAAACTGGGCTGAAAAGAATGGTATTGTCACTACTGACATTTTGGCTTCATCCCTGCAGGCGGTAACTTTCAAAGAAAGTCAAAACATCCGCTTTGCATTTTCACATGCCCTTGGTGCTGTCTGTAAAATGGCAGCAAATACTACGGTACTTGCACCAAGGAGATTCCTATCAAATTCCGCTATCATGGCGAGGAGCATATTGGCTACATGGACGTAGTCACTAATATAGTCCAAACTCATGGTCTCCCTGCTGAATGCAGTCACAGCCAAGAAATCCCGTTCAGACTTCAAAATAAGACATTGCTGTACAGGCCAGATGGCACCTATGTGGAACTCCATGATATCCCGGAATTACGGATCTTCGACTGGAATTATACTTCCTCATGGACCTTGGAGCCTACCATTTTTCACCAGATTGTCATGTACAACTGGTCTGATTTGCAGACGCAAATCTCACTCAATGAGTTGTTTGGAGAGTTGGACTATCAGAGGAAGATCCTAGACTCACTTGGGATGAAAACCGCTCAGAATAAATCAGTTGAATCCGGAGCCAAAAACTTCATATCACAGATCATGGGAGAAGGCTACTTCGGATTCCTGTACGGACTGTCATACAACTGGTTCCAGATATGGACCTTTCTTTGCTGCTTCTATGTTACCCTTGGCTTCCTACTTGCACACTGTTTTCCCAATGGAACCAATTTCATTGCCTATCTTCATGTCTCCCGTCTGTTGACGGCTTGCCAGAGTGGCTTCAATGGCCTAACTCAGACAGCAGCACGTGCACGAGCGGCTACGATGCGGAAGGCTAGAGAACTTTCTGCAGGCTCTGCTGCCGGAACGATTCAAGGAATGTACGATCCAGAATCAGGTCGCTTGAGCACAGATGACCCTAGCGAAATTCCCCTAATCAGCGACCTACTGCCTGAAGCACCTGCTGTCCCTTACAGACATCGACGAGCCGCTTCACCAACAAGCATACCACTATCAGAAATGCAACCTTTTCCTTCACAAAGGAGAGAATCGGCCACGTTTCGTCCTTTGCAGTCATATGAAATGACCAGCGTGGAGACTCCATTGGTTCCACCACGTCCAGATCATGGATCCCATGTGGGATCTATCAGGACTGATTCCCCGCCTCTTGCGGCTTTAACTCATATCGCATTGCAAATCGAGAACCTTCCTACTCGAGCACTCCTTGATACAGGAAGCGAGTTGACCATAATCCATCAGGATATTTTGGAGAAATTGCCACAGCCTGTACAAGATACCCTGGTTGTCAAAGCCATCACGGCTACATCCGTAACTGGACAACCTGTCCCGTTAACTGGAGCAGTGAAAGCCATGATCCACGTCGGCAATGATAGTTTTGAGCACGAGATTTTTGTCACCTCAAAGAGTACTCACCCGGTAATCCTTGGATTGGACTTGCTACGTCGTTTCAAACTCATTGAACTGGACTTCAGCAAACGAAGTGTGCAACTAGGAAAACAGAAGTTGAAACTATTCCGGGAAAGGAAAACACCGGAATTGGTAGTCGCGGACCTGCCTGCCCTATTGACACTGACAACATTCAGAACCTTTTGGAAAGCTTGTCCCATGAACTGGATGCCCGTCTAAAGACGATGGGCCACTGCTCTCCTTTGTCCGACGGCACCATTCAAATCAGCAAATGGCCCAATCGTGGACGGCTCACCAATGCTCTCCGCCTGTTTCACTGTTCCATCACTACCAGTGAGCAGAGTGCATTTTTCGTGTCTATCTTGGGCGCGTGGTGGCAATATTGCCGTCAAATGCGCCTGTCAACGCGCCTGGACAACGTGTCGGAGATGGCCTTCCTTCTGGTCGGCCAGGTCTATTCCTCCGACGGACCCGGGCCCACCACCGCAGTGTCGGCTCGCACTAACCGTCGCCTACTTGGGGCCGGGCCCACCACCGCAGTGTCGGCTCGCACTAACCGTCGCCTACTTGGGGCCGGAGCACTCAGGGCTTTGACACTTTGTGACATGCCCCACTACAACATCCGGTCGGCCCTGGACCTTCTATATGGTTTGCTGACCGATGGCGTTTACACACGGGTGGAGGATGCGGTCCGACACATCTTTCGCCCTAGACTGGCCCGTTTGTTCCGTACAAAGACTTTCCGTTTGGTCGGTCGCACGGAACTGACTCCCGCGGCTCCCTCCTACTACATGGTTGACACCGATGGAGCCGTGGTTGTGATCCATCAAACTCTCACCTCCTGACTTTTCCAAGCCCTAAAACTTTGACTATTTTCTAAACTTTTTCCTGTAAATACTTTCCTGCTGACCTTTTTGCTTGACATTGACAACATTTCCTTGGTATGACTTTGTTTTTATTCGTTTTGTGCGCGGGGACCGCTTTTTGTAAGGCGGGGCGAGTGTGACGTATCAACCTGTTTCCCCCCCCTGGTTTCTTTTAAATTTTCCAAAAGTTTTAAACTGTCAATTTAATTAATTTCTTTCTTTCTTTCTTTAAACTTTTCACCCATAAATTTTGTCCTTACATCCGTTTCGTTTTGCCCCAATAATTCTTAACGTCATTCTCTCATTAAATTTAACCCACTCTTTACACATATTTTAAAACTATAAAAGGGCCGCTCACCCCAACTTCGGCCTTTTTTCATTCTCTTTCGCTCTCAAACTGCACTTATGCATTAACTGATTTTCATACTTTACACCTTGATCTAACTGCTCAGACATATACGTCATGCGAAACCCGCTAAGCTATGTTCTTGGTCTTACCTCTTAACTGGGGAATGTCTCATATTGTGTGAAAAGAATCCTCTTAACTGAGGTCTGCTTATTTAATCAGTTATCGTTCATGTGTCAACTTCCTCTTAAATGAGGCATGCCATCATTATATACGTGTTAAACCTTGTATAACTTACCTAACTCTTCTCTCTAAGCTCCCGTCCTAGCCACCTACCCATTCGCCACGTTACACTTTGATGTTGCCGCCATGATTTGACTGAAGCAGTGTGAACTAGCAAAACCAGCTGAAATAAGGGATATTGTTTAAAAATTCATTGTTGGTGCTATATAAGTCGTAGCAACAAAAGCTTTATATCGTTGGATTCAGCTGAGCTTAAATTTTATGATTATCTTATTTGTACTCACTTTTGCTAAATCTGCTTTGCCGAAATTTTTGGTATTTTTCAAAAAATCGACTTTCAAAATTTGAAATACCACATATATCAGGTGAAAGCGGGCGCCCCGGCGGTCCTGAAATTCGAATCGAAAAAATTTTTTGTTGAGCGAGTGGCGAGTAATAACCAGTCGAATTTGCAAAAAGCGGCAAACATCAGAGGAAATGGAAAAACGAATTTTTGGAATAAAATGCTTATTTCTCAACCGATCTTTTTCGTTCTTGTGTCAATCGATGCGTCTTCGGATGGGAAAATTTTTATGAAAGAACGAGCTGAATACCTTGAACGGTGCGAAAAAATTCCCCGAAAAACCGATATTTCAAAATTTTTGAAATTTTAAAGAATTTTAAATTTTATAAAAATGTTCGTCTCGCTGCAAGGATTCTGAAAATACATGGTTTAATGGGGTTACGACGTATATTGAGTTTACTGGAGGCCTTACAGATCTTGTACACACATTTTTGTGTCAGACTTTAGTGCTCGGATCGGTTCCACTGGAACCGTAGAACCGGAATCGGAACCGGAAGGATTTTTGAAACCGGAACCGGTAGCATTTGGAACCGGTCCGGTTCCAGTGTAATTTGTCTCAGATGATTTGAAAAATGTAACCAAAAATTTAGTTTTCAACCTGCAAATTCTGAAAATTTCTTTAACTTTTAAGATTAAATTTTCAGTCTGCAAATTTTGAAATTTTCTCCTGCGTTTTTTGAATTTGGTTTTCTGGCTGTTTACCGAAATACGGTATCATTCTCCAACAAGTTGTAGTTTAGGTTTTTCTTGTACGGTTGGTATGATACGAAATTACTTTTGAGCTGATGATTCTTTCTGGAGTCATGAACTTTGAAGCATTAATACTAATTGTTCACTTGGAGTTAGGAAACCATCTTGATATCAAAACATAGCCTAAGATTTGCTTTTTCTAATGGTTATCTGGAAAATTTCGGTTTCCTAGACTACTAATATTGGAATGGGTGCATGTAGATTTTAGCATTTTTGTTTTAGCAGTCAGTAGAGTCGCAAAATTGGTCACTGACTGAAATGAGGGCACAAAAATGAAAACTAGCATTTTTTGAAAACATTGAGCTATTTGTATCAGTTAAGTTAGTATAAGCCAAAAAGGTTGCCACTTTCAATGAAATCGGTTTATTCAAAGCGAAGTTCAAAATAATATTAGTTTATTTATATGAACTTGTTCCATTGCACCACACGTTTGCTTTTGGATTGATTTATTGCTAAAACTTGAGATTTCGCCGAAAACTAATTCTGAATTTCTGAGAATGCGTGTAAAACTCGACGGTTTATGTTTAAATAGTGTATCAAGAATTTTGCTAGTGGCATATAATACAATATATAAGTAGTGCCCTTTTCCTGAAGACCGGCCGGCCGCCGGCCAACACCCGGTCGGCCGGCCGGGTCAGAAGCAGCCGGCCGGTCTTCAGGAAAGGACACTACTTAATTTTATCTGCTATGCATAACCAGGAGTAACTGTATGCATCATTTAATGTTAAAATTTTTGCAAAATACACGAAAAATAGGGCAAAACTGGTACCAGCCGGTCTTTTTTGACCGGCCGGCCGACCAGTTTGCATCACCCGGCCGGCTGGGCGGCCGGAACCGGCCGGCCGAGTCAAAAAACCGGCCGGGCAACAACACTAGTCGAGACACCAGATTGGTTGCTATCGCTAAAAAGAGGGCACCAAAATTAACATTTTTGTTTCTTCAACCTTTGAATTATTTTTTGCTGATGGCTCACACACTGTTAGGCTCACAAAGTGGCCCCTAAGTGGTGCTCTCCGTGACCGTAGTCAAGAGGCAGAGAGGCGAAGATCACGGACAGAAAGTCATGATCCTCGAGCAAGCTACCGTACGGCTATTCCAGGTCACTCCCACATTCGGACCTCGAAGCTGCTGCCCCCCGCTTGGCAATAGCAACTAGGTGGGCTGAAAACTACATAGGTATGTGTGCTCGAAAGGTCCGGGTAAAAGGTCGGCTGCAAAGAAAGGAGGAGGCCAGAGCGCCGAGCCTATATAGGAAAATAGGAAATATGGTCTCTGGAGACGCTGAACTGGAAAAATACATAAATAATTAGAGAACACAAAGGGGGTGACTCTTAATAAAGTTTGAACAAACTTGACTGAAGATTGCTCAGACTGGGTGCACAAAAGTTTTAATTTACTCTTGGCCGTCTCAGTGCAAAATGCGCAGTTTTAATCTAGATCATTTTACTACCTGTTATTCCATTCCTATTAACTCTCCCGTGATACCTAAATCTGTGCAAAGACCCATCAAATAATTTGAGTTGAAACAGCAATCCATCCATCTATTCGACAATAAAATGCAAAACGTAAATTCCATGGTAGAAGGAAACCAAAACCCAAACCACATCGGTCTTTGTTTTGTCCATGCAAAAGTTTTATTCCAAAATAAAATTAAATGCAACGTGTATATCCAAACGTAGAGGAGCGAATATCCAACCTTTGAGTTTTTTTTTGTCGAGGTGCTCAGCATTTGTCAGGCACTCATTGAGCCTGCGGAATGCTGCCTCCGCGGTCCGTTTTGAAAAAAGGACAAGAGACGGAGGGGCGAAGGTCAGGGATAGAAAACATGACCCCCAAGCAGTTCTGACGTACGGTTATTTCAGTCGCCCCCAGGGCAACCTATGTTGTGTCTGCCAACAGAGGTCGCCCCCCGCAGATCAACAGCGACTAGGATGGCGGAAGTCTAATACCCCACTCCAAGGGCAAAAGGAAAAAAACGGGCTGCAGAAAGGAGTCGGAGGGAAGGCCGAGTACTCAGATAGGAAAGTTGGAAGATTGTACCAGGACTAGGAGAATCTAAAAGTAATGATAAATTTAAGTTTGAACCTGACCCTATTGTCTTAAAGTCCAGTTCCAACCTACTGGACCTTAGATTATTGGTAGTTTATGGTATTTGTTTATTTGAAGAACCAGACACGGGGGGACCTTTTCCACCCTCCCATGTCCAGTAGCCTCCAAATAGTACATTTACCTTCTCAACTATGCTCAGTAAGATTGTGACTTTAATCAGCACCGAAAATTTTTATAAGAAATCTTGCCTAACCTTACTGTTTCTTATTAACTTAAAACCAAATAATGCTGACTCAAATGCAGGAAGCTTCTAAACAGAATTCCTGGCCAGCCATCCACTTCCGTTGTCAGTAGTCCGTTCGGATTGTACCAATTTTGCAAATTATAAATTAACGTAACTTATCTGGATTCTCTTGATTAATTTACCGACCGTACTAATCCCATATTTGTGATCCGAGAAAATCCTTCAAATTTATACTCCACATTTTGACTCATGCTATCCACAAGCAGCTTTTTCACTATTACTTTTTGTCTAAAAGATTAAGAACAGATTTTAGCAAGAAACCGTAGTGAGTTAAACAAGCAATTTGACTGTGTTTAGCATTACAGAATTAACCTGATACTGCATACTCATTTTATTAACTGTTCTAATTACTTAGCATAAATAAACAAACTGAACACTTCAAGCCATAACTGCGTCGCAGCGGATTCACTTCTTTAATGTTAGCAGCTGGTATCCTGGCTAGATGTTACAAATTATAGCGTGTGGCAGTGATTTCGCTCCATCTAGTGTTCGTCAAGTACTATCCGACGGCTA
>JASAND010019491.1:0-18557 GCA_030248195.1 Trissonchulus latispiculum | reverse complement strand
GTCGTTTAAGGTGGAGGTATCCTTTTGTGCAGTGCTTTTGTGGTGATTTTTTGAAACGCTATAACTTTCGCAATTTTGGGAGTTGCAAAGAGCTTTATACATCGTTTTAAAACTTGTTATTTGTACCTTCACATGATCTTAAAGAACTGGTAAAATTAGCAAAAAAATAGCAGAAATTTTCTGACAAGCTGACATCTAACAGGATGAATATAGACCAAAAGTTTTTGAACATCGATTTCTCAAAACTGAAGAATCGGCCAAAAGTTCTTTTTGTGCCACGATATGAAGGACATATGGGCCGAGGGACGTTTTTTTGGATTTGGCTCAGCAGGCCTTAACGGTCGAGAAAATCGGCCAAATGCACAGTAACACGAAATTTCGCAACTTCGCATTGAGTTTTCTTGCTACTCAATACGTTTTAGCCCAAACCAAGAAAAACGTCCCTCCGCAGAAGTGCGAACTTCGATTCTGCCGAAAATCTCCGGAATCCGTCGAGTAGTTTTTGAGAAATCGATGTTCGAAACAAAATAATCGCAGTTTTGCCAAAATGGTTTTTTGCCCAAATCTCTAGCTGAAAGCAATAAAGTCCGGCTAATAGGCATTCATAAAATGTGCATTTGTACGATGTATCGATTGAGTATAACTAAGCCAATTTTGTCCTTAACATGTGGCAGTAATTTTGAAAAAACTGATTTCCTCGAAAATGGCCATTTTTTGACCCTAAAAACAGTTTTTTGCTTATACTGACTTAACCACTGGAGATAGCTCAAAGATTGTAAGAGCAAAAATGTTCATTTTCGAGTCCTCTTTCCAGCCATACCAACTAATCCCGTGTCTTGTTTACCTGCAGGGAGCTTAAGGCCAAAAACCAAAACTTTCTTATCTTTTGGCCTAAGAATACGGGACTGGTCCTAAAATGTTAAAGAGCACGGAAATAGGTTATTTAGTAAGTTTTAGCCCTTTGCGTAAAGAATTAAAGCCGTTGGAGTAAAAAATACCCGAAAGGAAACCAGCACCTTAAACAATTAATAATCAAGCGTTTCACGGGGAATGACCGACTTCCCCATTAGTTAATTTAACTGTTGACAGTAGTTTTGTTTTTAGTAATGATTGCTTGGCAATCATTACTCACGTGGCTTTCACAAAGTTTTAAAAGTTCTCCAAAGTTCTCAAACTTCTGCGCTAAAAGTCGAGTTTTAGGACTCTAAAACTCGCAATAAAATCTTTGTTAAATCTTGTTAAACTAATGGCTAATAATTACGTAAAATAGGTACTTAAGGCCTCAGTTAAGGATATAAACAATCCCATAAATTAGATTTAGGATGTGTGAATTACTCCTAGGTGTGTGTGCGCGTGTGTGTGTTTGAGATTAGTTAGATAAGTACCTACTTAAGAGGTTGCATGTTTGTGAGTGTGTGTGTGTGTGTGCGAAATTGTATGAATGACCTTGTATAGTAGGCGCGATCTGTGTGAATGACTGCAAGTTGCTGATATGAGTGTATGCTAGTCTGATTGTCGTATAAATGATGTTTGAATGTCTAATTATGTTATGTCGTATATGTTGCGTGAATGTTGTCTGAATGTCGTATAGGTGATCAAGTGTTTACCTGTCTATGTGATCTGAACAGTGTGTAAGTATTGTAAGACGGATGTTTAACTCAGTAATAGGATTAGTTAGCCCGAATGTATATAAGTGTTGTGTGTATGTGTAGGATGTGATTGAATAAGTGATTGTTCCTACCTGTAACGACTATCTGCGTATAATTGTGCGAAGCACCAGAACTAGTTAGGATTCCTATAGTAGGCGGGAAAATAGTAATAACTAAGGTAGTTTTAGGTGATAAGCCTTGTATGCGTGTGCAGATGTCTACGAATGTATGATTGCGTAAGAAAAACTAGGTTTAGGTTCATTTAAGTGAATATACAGATGGAACTGGGGATCTAGGGTCACGGGGACCCCGCATTAGGTCCTTACCAGTCAAAAAGGGGTTGTCCTCGATTCGTCCGCGTAGGCTACTCTTTGTTAAGAGTGCGGACGAATCGCATGAAGGAAAACTCTTCAATAATTGATTCTTTTACTCAAAATAAATACACAGTGCTATTGCCATTGTTAATTAACTATAATTAACCTAGACCTTGACTGTAGTAGCGACCACCGTCGTCGTTTTTAGTTCAAGACTGACACATGTTGTTGTTGCCATTTCTAGTCGATTCAGTTTTATACAGCGCAAATTTCATCCGTAATTAGGACCGCAAGGACGGTCTGGCACTATTTCATGACAGTGCCCGTGGTTAAGGAGAAATCTAGCAAAACTCTGTCTCATAACAGTTCAGCAAGGGTAGAGGCTTGACCTTGCTCAGTCTATAACCCCTATAAACATGGGTTACAACAACCTTTCATAAATGGCAATAACCAACATTAGTAAATCGGTAAACTTAGGTAATATTAGATAATAGCCATTACTGTACTTGGAAAAGAACAGGATAACAATTAGCTACGTAGGTATTAGGGACAGTTACTAGAACCATCTTCCAATAAAGGCAAAAAATCAACAAAATGCACAAAGTAATCAATTTCCGAAGTATAATATCTGTTAAAGCAGGAAGTTGTTACCTTCCTCTTTTAAGGCCCGGTAAAACGGAGGCCTTAAACTTGCTTACTATATGTTTAGCAAATATGCGCGTTAATACTTTTCTAATCAGTTAATGTTCACCATAAACAGGAAGTTGTTATCTTCCTCACCCGGACCTGGAAAACTAGAGGTCCTAAGCTTAATCACGCTAGAACAAAGTAGCAATGCACGTTTCAAGACGATTAGTAGTTGCCTGTTTCGAAAAGGCTCAAAATAACCGTAATCTCACGCTCCCGGTCTGGGTTACATCGAAGTAAGAAGTATAAGGCGAAATCATGTTGTAATGGCAATTTCTTGCACAAGAATGCAAGAAATTGTGCGCAAAACGGTATTTCGCCTCAAAATTAACTTTCAATGCGGCGATATCGTTAAAAATTGCACCAAATTAAGATATTCTCGCTAAACTTTCCAGTTCTCACCACAAAATCAAGTTTGCAAGTCTAATTCTTGTTCAGAAAGCCAAAATGTGAGTAATGGTTGCTGGGTTTGAATCCCGCACCTATAACTTGTACTAATGGGTTTTAACCCATTTGATTCAGGTGCGGACGAGAACAGATCTCCTGCCTGAATTAGCCGAATTCTGTCTCTGGATAATCAGTTGAGGATCATACCGTCAGTCTAGTATTGTGATTATTGGTAGTGGAAGGCCGAAGAGCCAGTGCTGAATCAGATTATTTGTGGAACTCAGATACGGACTTGGAAGCACTCAGATACAGACTCTAATTGTAACAGAGTCTGATATAGACTTTAGAGGCAGAGACGGTTTTGGAAGTGCACTGAATCATCTGTGGGACCTGAAACCTAACACAACTAACTGGACCTTGTTTTCCGTTATTCTAAATTATCTCTTTCCTTTCACCTCAAAAGATGAATCTTTTTGAACTAATCGTCAGCCTTATCGAAGGGGTTATCACCCCTTGTCTCTGGTCTAACTAGTCAGTAGTAGTTTCCAGTCAATCGGAAGTAGAAGATATAAAGAAGAGCTTAAATATAAACCTACCTTGTACTAATACCATAACCGTTCCCCAGGAAACTCCCAACCAGACCGACCCTTGCGTTGTCCCCCCAGGTGACCGAACAGCATCCGAAAGTGCTATTGTTACTGGCATTTCGGGCTCACCCACAGACCGGAATCTTGTACTACTAACAACTTTAATCTAGTCAAATTTATTCTTTCTGCAGCTACTGTTATTATCATATTATTGTCCTTGGTAAGGAGGGCGGATAAAGAGTTTTAACTTAAAGCACGAGCACAAGCATATAGGGACTGCACAGTAGAGTTTAGTGGTAGATTACGACAAGAGGAAGAAAGAAAGAATCAGTCAGTTGAGTTAAAGAGTCAAGACCTTGTCCCTACAATAATTACTACTTTTGGGTAAACTGAGTACTGGCAACTCTGGCAAACTAGCTTACTGTTTGCTGTTAACTGTATAATTGTGTTGTAAGTTGCCAATTGCACTGTTTGCTGTAATATTATCAGTCGTACACCTATACTCACCATTGTTCTTAATATAATAAGTCTTGTTGTTTGTATCAATAAATTGCCGTGCCTACTATTCAGTCGCATCACCTAAGGCACCTATCCTGATCAATACCTTGGAGCATATCTGACCCCTGAACAAGTAAGCGATTGTAATCAGACCCCGTGGACCCTACAAAGACAGCGTGATCCCTGATCTTGATTTGTCAATCAAGGTCTCTGCACTAGAGTTCATTGTTACTGAACTGAGTCGCCCTCTGGAAAGCAAGTGTCGACCCCGCTTGCTGACGACATCAACGGAGCCTGACCCCTTCCTAAACGAACTCACGTTCAAGACCCCACCCAGGTTGGCTGCAGGGAATTCTCAGTTTTGGACAAACCACCTTCTGAGAATCCGGTGCCTAAGTTTATCATTACCGATAAACGCGCTGACCTTCCGTGCTTTGAAGTGGTTGTTACCCCAAGCCTGCGTCTTGTTAGACCAAAACGGACCCTAATCCTGCCGAAAGAAATTGGAACCAAATCCAAGCCACTTCATTACAAATGACAAGTGTTTGACGCCAAAACAAGAATATCGGCTATATCTCACAGTAGAGAAAAGCTAGAAACGTGCTTTAGAAAGCAAAAATGTGAAGCTCAATGAGATCTTTCAAATGAATATAGTCATAACTGTATAGCTGCTGCCAGACGTTCAGAAATTGGGAAAAACCACTCTGACCGGAAAATTTTTGAATCGGGATTGAGCGGAGGGTGTTAGAACGCTAAGAGAACTTATTTCGGAAAGTTTCATCAAATTTCATCTTGATTTACGCCGCCAAATAACAATATGTGCCCAAAAGGAATCACCACCTTAAGTGTTACTATTACTCTGCCAAAAACTTTTATATTTATACTAACGTCGACAATAATTTATTTTTGCAAGCAACCTTCCAGGTTACATCAGAACCATTTTTGACGCAAGAATTCTCTTTGTTTACCTGACAATTTTTTGAAATTTTATATTCTGTGCGAAAAGGAGAATGAGCCTGTAAAGTTTGAAACGTGTTGGTTGAATGAATAAAACCTTTCTCCTTTCTCGCTGCAAAACTGTTTTCAATTCGACTTTTGCAATTGAGTCCTGCGAAGGTGCTGCAGAGACCGAATATGAACAATCGTTAACTATTTGGTGTTTGATTATGAACATGGGGCTCCCAATGTGGTCCCGAAATTCAAATAATTCAATACTGAATCATTCAAATACAGCCTCCTTAATGACAAAAGCGGAAATTAACGACAGACAAAAGAAATTTGTAAACTGTAGTGTAGGGCTTTGCAGTACATCCTAAGATTTGTAAGCTTTGTGCCTGCAGGAGTGGAGAGCTTGCCGAAAGGTGTACGCCCCGACAACTCGTTGAGAAACAGAGTGATTGGAAATTTTGCTGTCAACAGCTAAATTTTAATTTCTTTAGTCAAAGTTTTCATTCCGAGCTTGCTTTCAAAGACTGCTTCTCTTCCATGAATTTTAAATTTTCGGGACAAAAATTGCAAATTCCGCTTGAAAATATTTGAGATGAACGTGAATAACTGAATACAATATTCCAAGCTTGAAAACACAACAGCTCCGACGGTTTAAAGCAGGCATATCGGCGTAAATTATGTTAATCGTACAAGTGAGAAGTTTTTGGTCTACACTATGCAGAAATTATATTCAGACAATTCTCAGCTGAGGAATTTTGCCCCTTTTGGGCACTACTTGTTGTTACTTGTATACAGTTAAAAAGCAGAAAATTCGCGCCGAAGGAGCGAATTTTTTTGGTTTTTGCCCTTTTTCCGGCTACGCCTCATGGGGTCGGGAAAAATCAAATTTGGGGGGGGGTAAAAAATTTTTCGGTCAAAAATTTAGAAAAAAATTGCAAATTTGCTAAAAAAGCGTTATTTCCAACTAAAAATCAACAATATTTCTCCATTTTTGCTCTTTATTCGATAAAACCTTTGATTTTTTGCAAAAATTTTAAATTTTTCCAAAAAATTTCGAATTTTTACTAATTTTGAGGCAAAATTTTCAAAATTTTGAGGGTGGGGTCTGGCAAATTTGGGTGGGTGGGGTCTGGGATTTGGCCATTTGGGGATGGGGTCTGCCTCCAAAATTTCGAGGGTGGGGTCGGCACTTTTCCATTTGGGGGGAGGGGTTCCCCCCCACCCCCCCCCCCCCAGCTGGGAGCTGCAGGTACACCTATGGAAACTGTGAGGGGAATCAGAAACGCATTTGTATGAATAAATTTGATATATATTTCTGTGCTCAGGATAACGACGCAAGTTTATTGGTTCGAAAATTTTCCAGTTTTGAAAAATTTGCTCCTTTTTTATATTTATAGTCAATCGGGAAAAAAAACGCCATTTTTTCAAACTTTTGGACGTGTAGAACTCATTTTTTGGAATTATGGGAAAATTCTTGTAGTTTTAAGAATGGCAACCCCTACGGATTATTTTCGTGTATTAATGACTTATCTGGACTAGCGATAAATAGAGAGTACTATGTGATTTATTTCCTGGGGAAAAAAGCCAAAATCGGGGAAAAAAGCCACTCATCGGGAGAAAGGCCACTTTGGTCGAAGCATATCCTGAAGGCGTAGACCAATTCTGAGTGTTCCAACGTTTTCAGCGTCGCTTATTTACCCTAGATTTGTTGTTTACCGAGGCAAATTGCCTTCGTAAAGCATTAAATAGAACTTTTTAGTTTGCAGCATAAACTGGCTAGGTTTGTTTCTGTGGGCCGTTGTGGTTTCCCATAAACGGTGGACTGATCATTGGATCAGGCCACTTTCCCGCAGATAGCTCAGCACCGACCCAGGGGCCAACCGTAGGACCGAAAGATCTGGGGTTTCATCAAATATAACGTAAACATACAAATTTTTAAAAAAACTTGCTAAAACGAAGGCTAACCACAAAATAGTGTTTGCCAATGAATTCTTAATGCTCTTTTTGGCCAAATGTGCCAGTTTCAAGATGAAATGTGGAGTGTAGCGGTCAAAACGACTGACGTGACATATATACAGTAGCGTAGATACAAAAATTTTTTGGGGAGGGCGGATTAATTTTTGCCCCAAAATGTGCGAAAACGCATTTAAAATCAAAGATAGGACAAAACCTGAATGAAACCTGATCTGTTGATACTGCAACAGCAGTACAACTATTTAAGTGCATCAGCGCATAGAAACAATGGGCGGCGCTGAGCAAAATATCATCCATGTTGCTAAACTTATTAAAACCGCCTATTACTAGGCAGACATTACGAAATATGCCTGTAGTGTCCAGTATGCATACACGCAGGGCAGGATACATTTTCAATTTTTAAAAATTTTTGGATTGGGGTTTCCTTCCATAAAACTCTCCAGTTTCCTCCCATAAAACCTACAATATACGTATATGCTTAAAGGTGGGACAATGCAAACTACTTCCACTCTCCCAAATTTCCCAACTTCATACTCCCATCCCAGTTCCCCACCCCCCCCCCCCATTCCCGTCATTCTTCAATACGTTCTTTGTACGGTATTTGAATATTTGGGATGCACCGATCCCCCGTCCCCGCCTTTCAGGCCCTGGTGCTGATCGGGGCCAAAATTTCGCAAATTTAATGATTTTTAAAACATTTTTGGCCAAAATTATGCAATTTTCAAAGTCAAAAATAGGTTAACTTGTTACAAATTGTTAGTTTTTCTAAATTATTCTCTCTTTCTCAGATTTGATTGAAAACAACAAGATATAGCTATCATCAGTCCTCGGTGCATCCCTGGTAAATATACAGATATGCATATTAAGGGAAAGTATACAAATGCGTTTGTTAGTGTATATTCTTGAGCCCGCGCTCCGCGCGGGCGAAATTTTTCTTATCGCCCAGTTTTTCCAGGGGGGCAAAGCCATTATTTCGGGGAGGGCGGCCGCCCGCCCCGCCCGCCCCGTATCTACGCTAGTGCATATATATTAGTCCAAAAGTTGCGCATTTCAGGGACTGTCCACCTACAAACGGTATTGCTTTGTAAAACTTGAATTGCTGATTATTTTCAACATAGTTATCATGCCAGAAACCAAGATAAACTGCTCACTATGGGTCTCGCAATCGACTGGCTTTTTTCCCGATGGGTCAAAATCATCGGGGAAAAAAGCCACACCTGCCCAGAGACAACGTGACATCTTGAACTGTTTGCAATAGTATGAGGACAAAGCCAGACATGTTCTCTCTTGATTGCAATAGAAATTATTCAGATAGCGCTATTGACACTAAAGTTATGAATTTTTGAAGCATTACCGCTTTCCCGCCTTTTCAGGAACAAAATTTTCCAAAAAATTTCGACCCCGGCCCCGCTGTTGACTATAGAGGAGAGATAGAAAGCTAAAAATCGGCGTGTGGGCTTATATTTAGGTCGCCATTCTACACGCCAAATATTACTGCAATAGCTTCATCTGTTAGGCCACAGCGGTCGTGGCTTTTTTTCCCGATTGACTACATGTATAGTCAGGGGGGGGGACATGAATAGGGAAGCAAGCCTCCAACTTTTTCTTCGTTTGGATTTGGATCGGTTTGAGTATACCGTTATGTACCTTGGGCAAATATCTATCCAATCGTATATTCAAACTTCTTTTATACCTCACTCAGCTTTGGCAGTAACAGGATTTGTCCATGTTTTTTACCCGCAAATCGGGGAAAAAACATGGTGCGGGGAAAAACATGTCACTGATTTCTACCAACCAACCATTTAGAGTGCTTTAAAAGCGTTGTTTCAGCTGTTTTCAGCGTGCAAAACTACCTAGGCACCTTTCTAACCTCACAGCAAGCTTAAAAACCGACTTTTTGGTCAAAATGCCAAATCCGCCGTACCTAACCAGTTTGGGCATGAAACCTGCTGGGAACTGGCCATAATATGCAGAATATCGCTAGAAACAAGTTAGTCTTGTTCAAAATTGCAATATTCCATCCATTCCTTTTAATCTCTAAATTATTCACTAGAATGTATACTAAAAATCAAATCAGTGTAGCAGTTAATAGATGGCTGAGAAGAATTTTAAATACAAATCAAATTATTTTAAATTCGCCTGTATCAGTGGAAAATTTATTTAGAACTGAAAATTGATAAATCAATTTTGATTTATAAAAATGTTTTTGTTTAAATGTTTTAACATCACATACTGAAGTAAGTGTATAACCCGCCCAGTTTCCCCATGCCAGGTGCGAGCACTCATCTTTGGGTTATATACGATATGAGCTTCAGTCACTCTTAACGTAGTTGCACTAATCAGATTGAATTTATGTTTTCTAACAGTGTCTGTATGGAATATTCTTATATATTCTTTTGTATGTATCACTATATGCTTCACTTTCCATCATATTTATTCATCACCGTTTACGTATATATATATGTTTTCTGCCTTACTTATGCCTTTGTTAATTTTATTCTTCTATATTTTAAGTTTATTTCGTTTCATTTCTGTTGGCTATGGCTACCGGTCGAACCAATAGTTCTTTTTCTGACGGCACGCACTGGAAGTTATAAGTTTGATACCACGGTCGTTTTTGGCGATGGTAAGGAAAACTTACCTCGCTTCTCTTGTTTTTCCATCATTTTTTCAGTTTTTTCAAAATTTTCATTTTTACCATAGAAACTTATGAAACCTGGCATGTTGATGCTGCAAATCAAATTTTCGAGCTAGAAGCTTCAAAAATGCTCTAAGTTGGCATATTTTGAGGTTTTTAGTGGTTTTAAAGCATTCTCTTTCCTATACAAACCTGGACAGGATCTGTATTTGGGCTAACAATTGGCAGTTAAAGCTGTCAATTCCAAAGTGTCTGGTATTTGTGTATGGTGCAAATACAGATCAGAACCAGGTTTCCTATTTTATGCATAACCAACTTTTGGAGAACGCAAATATGGTGTCCGATCTTGGAGTACATCTATCATCTGATATGAAAGTTTCCGCTCACTGCCAAAAGATTACCCAGAAAGCTAATCGTGTAATATCAATTTTTAGACGAAATTTTGAGACTAAAGACCCTCATTTTCAAACTAAGTTATTTATCACCTATGTAAGACCTATATTGGAATATAATTCTCCTATCTGGTCTCCAAATTTTCTTAAAGATATTGATCTTGTTGAAAATGTTCAAAGAAGATTTACTAAGTTTCTTCCGGGGTTCTCAAATATACCGTATGTCACGCGTCTTAACCTTTTGAATTTAGAATCTTTAGAATTGAGACGTTTAAAATGTGATCTTAAGATAGTATATAAGACATTTACAGGTGTCGTCAAGCGTAGCATTAATGACTTCTTTACGGTAGCTACTGATAGAGGGCTATGTGGACACAATCGAAAATTATGTACTGCACAATGTAGAACAGAACTGAGGCAGTTAAAAGTTTCTTCACAAATCGCGTAGTTGATGTATGGAATAGCTTACCTATAGAAGTTTGCAAATTCTAATACTATAAAGTCTTTTGAGCAGTCTGTAAATCATGTTAATTTAAGCAGGTTTCTTAAGGGCAGGGGTCTGAAATAACCAGACAAATGGTTTATCCCCTCTACTTCTTCCGAGTTTTTTCGGTATCCCATAACTTGACTTAAATATTCTAATATTTTTATGTTTCAGGTATTTTTTTACTCCATTTAAGTGACTAAATTTGCACTAACCGGTTTTTGTCACTAACATTTTTTCGCTTGTTACTGTTCCTTTCTGTAAACTATACGATGTATCTCGGAAGTAAATCATCTTCTTCTTCTTCTTCTATAGAAACATTAGTTACGCTTTCCTGAAGTATATGCAAAAATTTTAAAATTTGGTCACCATGCTTTTCCCCGCTCTAGTGGACCCAATGTGGGGGAAAACACGGTCAGATTTTTTTACTGGGTGTACGCAGGGGAAAATCACTATTGCCGTGTGATAGAGCAAGTCAAATTATGCCCGCATGCCAATTTATACGTAGTAGCCAAAGTTTGATAGTTGGTTAGATATAGACTTGCAAACTGTCGAAATTCCTTAGCATTTTGGCCAATTTTGGGAGGTCAACTTTGGTCAAGTACTGTGCTTACAGAATCAAACTTAGAAACCAATCTGGTACTGTAGGGAACACTACTAGACTTGCTCTTTCTAATGGGCTATACTAGGCAGCTGCATCTGCTATGGTTGGGGAGTAGGCGACCATGTTTTTTCCCCTTCTTTTCCGTCATGTTCCCCCCCTGACTATATATATATATGTGTTAAAAGGTCCTAAGCCTAAGCCCCAGCCATACATTAAACGTAGGCTGTGATATACCCATACAGCCGAGATTTGATTTTTACTCCTGGAGATTTCCCAATCTACAGTTCACTAGTGCCGTTTTTTCTGGTGGGATAGGGTCCAGGAAAACCTATATATAAGGAGAGAGGGGGTTAAAAAATTTAGGTCAATGACTTATAGAAAAATTTTTGCGATTTTGCTGAAAACGATATTTACAACAAAAAATCATCAGTATATATTTCCTCATTTGTGGTAATTTTTTCGAAAAATTGCGAACTGCGAGTTTTACAAAGGCAAAATTTTGAAAATGTTAAGTGTGGGAACTGGCCAATTTGGGCACCGGGGCCGGGGCCTGACTACCGGGGCCGGGGCCTGGCCCCGGTGCCGGTGCATCCCTAATATATATAGTAGCAAGGCCGCACCCAGGGGGGGTCAAGGGGTCTAGACCCCCCTTTTTTTGGAATGACAAAATGGAAAATTTTTGCTATTTTTACGGCAAAAACAGGTATTTTTAAAAAATTTTACCCCCCCCCCGTTTCAAAATCCTGGGTGCGGGCCTGTATAGTAGGGATGCACCGGGGCCTGGCCCCGGAACCGGGAGTCAAGCCCCGGCCCCGGTGGTCAGGCCCCGGTACCGACCGGGGCCAGAAATTATCAAAATTTTTTGAATTTTTGACATTTTTTGACCAAAATTTTGAATTTTCCAAAGTCAAAAAATGTTACAAATCGTTTGTTTTGCCGCCGATATGAATGAAAACAACGATAGTAACGTTTGTATATCACAAATTATATATTGCAAAATTTAAATGTTCAAGAAAATTTTTGAAAATTTTCTATTTGGACCCCTAATTTCTAGGCCCCGGTACCGGGGCCAAGGTGGCCCCGGTACCGGGGCCAAGGTGGCCCCGGCCGGGGACACGATGAGGTCCCGGCCCCGGTAGTGGCGGCCCCGGTGCATCTCTAATATATAGCTATTATAGGGGGGCGCGATAGCGCTCCCCCTATAATACGGGTGTAAAAGGTAAATATACGTATACATATATATATATATATACGTATATTATAAGTAGGCGAAAGCGTTCAAACAATTTTAGAATATGTATAAGTCGTTGATTACGTTTAGCGTTACGTTTTTGATTACGTTTATAAAATTTTCTATCGAAAAGGGGCCAATTTCCGATTTTCGAGACGCTCCAAGCAAGATTTGGGCCTCCACCTTCCCCAACCCCGACAGGTGGTGGTACACCTGTGATAGTTTTGGTATGCGAAAAAAGGCTTGGCCGTGGGGGCCGTGGCCTTAATATTGTTTTCTGTTTCATAGAAATTAAATTTGGTTCGATATGGCATCGAAAAGAAAACAGGAAGAGAAGCTTGTTGGAGCCTTGCGAGAACTTGCTTCGCAACAACAAAATAAACATTGCTTTGACTGTTCACAGCGAGGTCCTACCTATATGAATATGACTATTGGCTCCTTCGTGTGCACGTCGTGCTCAGGAATTTTGTAAGTATCAGGTAGTGCGCGTGACGCGCACTTTACTAGAATAGGGAAAAAAGGCGTATTGCGTAGTGTTGGATCATAGTTCCCCCCTGGTAGAGCAGTAGAGTAGAGCTAGAGAGAGCTAGGTAGAGCTAGAGCATTCATATTGTATATATATACCAGTTGAAAATTTTTGAACTACAGTCTTTCTCTCCATTTCTTTTTTCCAACCTCCACCCTAGAGGTTTGAGCTAGCTCAAAGATTTTCTAGACTATTTAGGGTTTTTGTGTCGGTTGGACCCCCTTTATGTCAAATCCTTTATCATTATTTAGTATATATTTGCTGTAGGCAGTAACATGGTCTACAAAACGCCCTCTTCCCCCCCCCCCCGAAGTTTGCTCCGGTGCAATCCATCCCCCGCAAGTTTGCTTGCACTGGTGGTACATACAAATCTTCAGGTTATTCTTGCAAATTTCACCGGTTAAGCGGTCCATCAATGACTCTATTAGATGAACTGAGCTATGTGCAGATATTAAGAAAACATTAAATTCTACAATTGCACCTGTCTTTGCAAACTAATTTGCATATTGTGCATGCAAAAAATGTTGCATAGCTAGGCCTATGCTAAACATAGGTTTCTAAGCTAACAGAACAATCACACAGAAAAGATACTAGAAATCCATATTACGTATTCCGGCTCCAGCCGGAATAAAAATCCTGACGTTGCTAGCCAAAAAGAAGAAATTTCGTTTAATTCAACTTGGAGAAATTGTGCAATTCTACTTCCTTTTTAAACTTGTGAAAAATACGTTTGGCTTATATATATATATGTTTAATGGATGAAAATTTATATTGCAACCATGCAGAAAACATTTGCAGTTTAATCAGAAAACTCCAGTAACAAAGTACATAATTATACTGAGATATAATTACAAGCTAAGGTATTAAATGTCGATGTTCTAAACAAGTCCAATTTTGTAGCTGATGTTAACTTAAGTTCATAGCCAGATTAGATTTTATATACAGTACGGAATTTGTACAAGAACAGTGATTTTCAGAAGTATTATTTTAATTTTGTCTTAAATATATACAGAGAGAATAAAAGTAAACTAAATAGTAATAGATATCTTTTGTTTTCTAAAAATGTATCATAGGGGTCGCGGTAGCGAGCGACCCCTATAATATGAGTGAAAATTGTCGAATGACCGTGTAAAACAAGGCTGCGCAGATTATGTGCGCAAAAAATTGTACGTGTCGAGTTCAGTATATTCGCGAAGTGTCATCCCCGTACCACTTTCCGTTAAAAAGTTGCGCCAAAAATCGCTAACGAGAGTGATGTGGTTCTCCGCTTTGACGTTTGGTAAGGGGGTTTTGCAGCTTTAATAACAAAACCATATATATATTTATTTTATGAAAACCATATATATATATTCTTGGAGTACGCACCAAAAATAAGCCGATAGGCTAGTTTTCATGCCTCCCAGAGCCGGAAAAATTTTTGGTGGGGGCCAAAGTCGGCCAAAACGCTAAAATGGCCAAAACGTATGCTTCAATGTCACCTTAATAAGTCAGACTGCGCTGTATATGGGGCAGTACTGCCTATATGGCTGAATAGGTCACATATCAGGGTCGTTCAATTACTATATGATTTTCCTGCCGGGGGCGTAATTTTTGGGTACAGGCCTGCCAAAGTTGTTGAATTTTGGGTCCAACTTTGAACTTAGTTTTTTCGCTTATTTTGCGACCTGGAAGGCTCAAATCTTGCATACAAAGGTTTTTGCGGACGGAGAATCGATTCCCGCTATCAATTTTGCTGCCCGACTGACCCAAGTTGCTGGGCTGGTTCCACTTTGCCGTCTGGAGGGTCATGTCGGCAACCGCTACTTGGACTCCAAGCCTTGGAGGCCCATACTAGGCTCTACTTGGCCTCTCAAAACTTTCTCTATAAGGGAATTCTGGTGCGCCCAGCTTATTTCCAGTGTCCGTTTTGCCGTCCGACTCATCCATCTTGCTGGGCTGGTTCCACTTTGTCGTCTGGAGGGTCATGTCGGCAACCGTTTCCTAGGCTACTAGGCTCTACTTGGCCTCTCAAAACTTTCTCTATAGGGGTTTTCTGGTGTGCCACAGCTCATTTCCGGTGCCCGTTTTGCTGTACAACGCACCCATTTTGCTGGGCTGGCTCCACTTTGCCGTCTGAGGGGTCAGGTGGTCCAAAATAAAATTTTTCAAAAGTGGCCAAATTTGGTACCAAATGAACGCCCTAAGTGAGCTGAGCAACTTTTGTCATAGAATTGCTTGCTCAAAGTGGCTGTAGAGTGCTGCGGTGGAGGGGTGGGGTGGGGACTTGGCGATTTTCGGTCAAAAATGAATTTTTTAAAAGTGGCCAAATTTGGTACCAAATGAACGCCCTAAGTGAGCTGAGCAATTTTTGTCATAGAATTGCTTGCTCAAAGTGGCTCCTGTAGAGTGCTGCGGTGGAGTGGGCTGGGGACGTAGGCGATTTTGGGTCAAATATGAAATTTTCCAAAAGTGGTCAAAATAGTGGCTGCTTGCGCATGGTGTTCGGAAATATATTATGTTGGTTCTTTTTTGCGCATACACATGTAAAAGAATGAAAAACATGAACCAAAAATGCTCCTTCGTCGCATGTAAAATACATATGAGTACTCTCAGGCAGGTTGTACAAACGCGGAAACTAGCCTGTAAAAGGCATATGACGATTGACGATGAGGTTGTAAATTAAGGAAAACAAGTTGCAACGGCTTAACATATGAGCCTGTCCTACAACGAGGCTCATATTGGCGTCACAGTGCAGCCTCGTTAAAGATCATCAGATCATCATAATAAAGAAAAAGGAATGAATAGAAATAATACATTGTGGCCTAAAACAAATGGACTGAACGAAGTGAACTGCGACACCTCAAGTTGAACTGTACATGCAAGCTGATGTTTCCCGAAACACCATGGCACCTACTATTTCCAGAAGCACTATAGTACACCTACTGTATTCTCGGAACACTATGACACACTACTCTCACATACGTAATGCTTTCCCCACTTGGCTCTGAGTCAGAGCGCAGAGTGGCATGCCGTATAATGCGTATGCACAGTATAATGTCTTAGCGACAAGATGTGTAAAGGACAATTTTGAAAAGCTTTACGTGCTATGAAGGTCAAATATCGACCAATTATATTATGAGTTATGACATACATACGCCAATATGAGCCTCGTTGTAGGACAGGCTCATATGTTAAGCCGTTGCAACTTGTTTTCCTTAATTTACAACCTCTCATATGCATTTTACAGGCTAGTTTCCGTGTTTGTACAACCTGCCTGAGAGTACTCTTATGTATTTTACATACGACGAAGGAGCATTTTTGGTTCTTGTATAAATGGCACCATTATTTTTTATTTTGTGTTTTGAAAATGCTGCAACTTTTCCTGAAGCTCTAGTAAAGTTAAATATATAAACTGACTAAAAATTATCAGACAAGCCAGATAAAAACTAAACATTTTTCTGACTTATTTTGGCGAAAGCTGTAAGAGCAGTTTTTGGTGCTCACAAAAATTTCGTGGAATCTATTTCTATCTACTTGTTTAGCTTAATTGAAAATTTAACTTTTAAAAACTTAATTTCAAATTAAGAAATTATATATATAAATTTTATTTGCTAGTAAATCTCCTTTAAAAGACAACTTGCTCTCAATTAAATTATAGCAAGCTTAACAAAAAAACACCCGATTTTTTAACAAAAAAAAGATCACCCAGCCCTGACTCATTGACAAGTCGTAGCGATCCATTTTTTTGCATGGTGATAGCCACACATCTCGACATTACAGCCTGTGAGTTTCAGCCCCTAGGCCCTCTCCATGCATTCAGGGCAGAACTTTAAGTGAGGGTACCCAAAAGTGACCTCAAAAACGTTCATGGCCGAAGTTAGAATTTCGGCTGCCATTTACTGAGGGAAGACCCTGGGCAACCCAA
The DNA here is from genome assembly GCA_030248195.1 of Trissonchulus latispiculum. Lineage (NCBI taxonomy): Eukaryota > Metazoa > Nematoda > Enoplea > Enoplida > Ironidae > Trissonchulus > Trissonchulus latispiculum. The sequence continues at coordinate 1,734 of JASAND010019491.1, read as the reverse complement.
ATTGTGCATATGACATGTACTGGCTGTGCGCCATCGATACATATTATATAGAAGTTCTCAGTCGGACCTGTGGTCCGTCCTGTTAAAATTTTAACAAATAAAGAAATCACTTTCATATTTTGTTACTGAAGTCGGAACAGCAGCTAGAGTGAAACTAACTGCAAATTCGAGCTCCGCGACCCCGAAAACCCTTATAGCCGTTGATTTTGAGGTTGTCTGACACTCCTGGGAGTTCAACCTGGTAACCAGCTATGCCTGAACTGCCCGACCGTAAACGTGATTCCAGAAGTCAGTATTAGCCTATAGTTACCTAAAACCTAATGCCATAGTTGAATTCTGCGCACTGGAAAACCCCCTAGGACATGTTTGTAGCCACTTCGGACTATCCAGTTGGTATCTAGATGGGTGCGGTAGGGTCCGGCAGGGGACACGTGACCGTGGGTCAGATCCCACCAACATACGAAGTCCTAAGTTTCTCTGCCAAAATGCCTGGAAATAAGTTATAATCACTCACAAGCACGAAGAAACAACGTTTCAGCCTTTAAAACGGCATTTTAGAGCCACCAGACCTCATACTGGACGATCCGGGGACCATCAGTGACCACTAAAACTTCGGAAGGGTCAGTTGGCGTATATACTTGGAACACTAGGTTAACGATTTTCGGTGCTGAATAGGTTATTTAGTGCGCTCTATCCAAATCTGATGAAAAAATGTTGCCAGCTACTCTCTAAGATCCGATCCGATCGGCTTTTGTTAAAGGGTGATTTTTTATTTGTTAAAACCTTAACAAATAAAAAATCACTGACTTTCGAATACTGTATTAGTTACTGGTAGGTCATAATAGAGCAACGAGACTAGGGTGGTTTAAAGCTTAGCCCAAGACCTGTCCACGGGTCCTCAAAGTAATAGATTTGGTTTAGTTTTGCGAAAGTTCCAGCCTAAAAACCAAATTTTGATCTTTTTTTGTTAAGCTTGCTATATTCGTAAATGTAAAATATAAATGTAAAAACATAGATGCCGTTTATTCATCGAAAATGTCTCGAATAGCATATTCATGCCGTGTATAATTTTAAATTTTAATTTTAAAGCTATATATAGTAAAGTTTAACTATGCTATAAGAAAAAATCGCTTAATAAATTGCAAATTTCATGTTCGTTCACTGAAATAACTATATATATAAAATATATTTCAAACGTTATTACAATGTTCTAGTAACTACAAAAAAGCGAAAAATTGTGCAAAAACTGTCTAAAACGCCAGAAAAATTTTTCGATTTTTGTAGTGTTGTTAATGAGCTGGTTCTGGTTCCGGTTTTTTAAAGCCAGTTCCGGTTCCGGTTTTTTTGGAGTTCTGGTCGATCCCTAATACGTATATATAGCATGTACTTCGAATACTAAACCATATCTTTCAATAACGTTCGGAAAACTTGTTGATTTTCAGCACTACCATACTGCAATGCAACCATCAATTTCTCTGTAACAGGTCCACTTTAAGAGTAAATGCTCTGTCAGAATCATATGAACAAAAACACGAAAGGGCGAAGAAGGAATGATACCCTTTACGAGCTATCTGTGAGGCGTCAATATGAGCCCGAGGAACCGAGGTTAAAAGACTGCTGGCAGCTGGACGAGATAGGCGAAACCTATATTTTTGGAATGAGCAAACGTTATCATAGGGGTCGCGGTAGCGACCCCTATAATATGAGTGAAAATGGTCGAATGACCGTGTAAAA
>JASAND010019490.1:0-22070 GCA_030248195.1 Trissonchulus latispiculum | reverse complement strand
GGGGGGGGAATAAAGTTGGTCGAAAATTTTGGGGATACCCCCAACCAACCCCCCGCGACGGCGAGCAAATTGGACAAAAATAAGGTCTATTCTTTCAGAGCAATTTTTGCGAAAATTTTCTAAAAGGTACAACTTTTTGCTTAAAGTAAAATTTCGATTTTATGCCAGATTTGGTCAACAGTTTGAAGGGAGTAGCGAAATCTGAAAATCTACTCTGCACCCCGCCCCTAACACATCTATGACTGTGCTCCTTGTTGCTTCTCCAACAGCTCCACCCAGACCCCGCTCCGACATAGTTTCCTGGGGGGGGCATAGGTGTAACCCCTCCCCCCCCCCCCCCACGACTTCCCCCAAACCTCCCCCAAAAATTTTTTCGATTTTTATGTCAAAAATCGCATTTTCAGCCATTGCTAATGCCAAAAAACATTCAACTATGAAGTAATTTTGACATTAGACAGGGGTTTTAAACTCGAAAACTTGATTGCCAACATGTTTCTAAGTCTAAAATAAGGTCAATATTGACTCAGAAAGTCCATTAAACCGTTAAAAACGTGTATTTCACGCAATAATGAACCGTTTAAGCCACAAATTTGGACATTTTTGAAACATTTTGCAAAATTTATTCTAAAAATACCCGATTTTTGGCCAATTTTTCGCGCCTTCGGGGCGCCTCCCCCCCCCCCCCCCCAGTTGGGGGGAGGCCGGGCCGGGGGCCCCAAAAATTTTTGGGGGTGGTTTGTAAAAATGGCTGGGGGGGGTTACCCCCCCCCCCCAAGCCTCCCCCCAATTACACCTATGATACCCCCCCCCCTCGGGGAAACTATGGGCATAGGTGTATATACCAGGCTACAGTTTGCCCCCCGTGAGACCTCCCCCGGAGAAGGCAGACCCCCCCTACCCGACCTCAACTACTCCCCCCCAAGCCGAGCTCAAACCCCCCTCCGGCCCTCCCCCCCCCCCCCCCCCCCCCCTAAAATTGGGTCCAAACCAGGTAAAAAATGCAAAATGTTTGAAAAATTTTTTTTGCAATTTCTGAAAATTTTTGAAAAAAATTCGAAAAAATGGCTATTAATCACATATAAAGAGCTAAAGATGGTTATTTATAGCAATTAAAAGGTAATATACGCAATTATAAACCACAATCTGGGCTAATTTAGGCATATTTTAGCACAAATTTGTCAATTTTCAAGCCCTATTTTTGCATACGAAAACTATTGACAGAAGCTTTTGAGTATGTTTTATGTACTGTACATCGAAAAAGGAGCATTAAAAAAACTTGGGTACAGTTTAGGGGGGGTCCCCCGAGCCAAATTTGGACCTTCTACTCCCCCCCCCACCCAAACAGGTGGTACACCTATGCCCCGAACCCATAGGTGTAACGGGGATTTGGGACGGCCTCCCCAAAATACCAATTTTGGGGGTCCCCCTTTTTAGACCCCCCCCCCCCAACCCCCCAGATTCTTCTTTGAGATTTCGAAAATGGCCAAAAAATGCAAAATTTTCTGTAATTTAGCCCTTTTTCATCAAAATAAGGCTTGTTCTTAACGTTTTAGGCGCTACTGCCCCGTTTTAAAGCGATTTTGAACTTGCAAAAATGTTCTCAAAAAATGGACAATTTTTGGACCAAATTTAGGGAGGGTTTTACACCCTTTTAACTCCCCCCCCCCCCAATTTTTTTTCACACAAATTCGTTGGGGGGGTTCGGACATAGGTGTAATTGGGTGGGGGGGGGGTCACCCCCCCCCCCCAGCCATTTTTACATACAGATACAAAATTTTTGGGGGCCCCCGGCCCCCTCCCCAACTGGGAGGGGGGAGGGGTAGTCCCGCCGAAGGCGCGAAAAATTGGCCAAAAATGGGTATTTTTAGGGTAAATTTTTCAAAAAAGTCTAAATTTTTGGCTTAACGTGTTTATTATTGCGAGGAATACACGTTTTTAACGGTTTTATGGACTTTCTGGCTCAATATTGACTTATTTTAGACTTAGAAACATGTTGGCAATCAAGTTTACGAGTTTAAAACCCCTGTCTAATGTCAAAATTACTTCATAGTTGGATGATTTTTGACAGCATTGGCTGAAATTGCGATTTTTGACATAAAAATAGAAAAATTTTTTTGGGGGAGGTTTTTTGGGGCCCCCCAAACCCACATCCCCGTTACACCTATGCTTCCCCCATCCCAAATCTCCGTTACTCCTACATATGGGGTAACCAAAATTAGGGTAGGTGGGCATAGGTGTACCACCTGTTTGGGTTGGGGGGGGGGAGTAGAAGGTCCAAATTTGGCTCGGGGGACCCCACCAAAATCCGAAATTTGGGGGAGGGGGACCCTCCCTAAACTGTACCCAAGTTTTTTTGGCTAAAAATGCTCCTTTTTCGATGTACAGTACATAAAACATACTCAAAAGCTTCTGCCGATAGTTTTCGTATGCGAAAATAGGGCTTGAAAATTGACAAATTTGTGCTAAAATATGCCTAAATCAGCCCAGATTGTGGTTTATAATTGCGTATATTACCTTTTAATTGTTATAAATAACCATCTTTAGCTCTTTATATGTGATTTAAAGCCATTTTTTCGATTTTTTTCAAAAATTTTTAGAAATTGCAAAAAATTTTTTCAAAAATTTTGCATTTTTTACCTGGTTTGGACCCAATTTTAGGGGGGGAGGGGGGTTTGAGCTCGGCTTGGGGGGGGAGTAGTTGAGGTCGGGTAGGGGGGTCTGGCCTCTCCGTGGGGGGGGGTCTCACAGGGGGCAAACTGTAGCCTGGTTCACCTATGGTTCGGGGGGGGGGTAGCCAAAAGTTGGGGGAGGGTAAGTCAAAAAATCTGGGGGGGGGTAAATTTGGTCAAAAATTTTGGGGGGGATACCCCCCCCCAACCCCCCCCCCAAAGGGGTAAATGGGGGGCGGTTTGGGGGGGGTAACCCCCCCCAGCCATTTTTAAAAACCACCCCCAAAAATTTTTGGGGGCCCCCCGCCCCCCCCCCACAGGGGGGGGGGGGTAGTCGCGCCGAAGGCGCGAAAAATTGGCCAAAAATCGGGTATTTTTAGGGTAAATTTTTCAAAATTTTTCAAAACAGTCCAAATTTTTGGCTTAACGTGTTTATTATCGCGAGAAATACACTTTTATAACGGTTTTATGGACTTCTAGACTCAATATTAACCTTATTCTGGACTCAGAAACATGTTGGCAATCAAGTGTTCGAGTTTAAAAGCACTGTCTAATGTTAAAATTACTTAATGATTTCATGTTTTTCGGCATTAGCAATGGCTGAAAATGCGATTTTTGGCATAAAAATTGAAAAATTTTTTTGGGGGAGGTTTGGGGGGGGTCTTGGGGGGGGGTTTGGGGGAGGTCTAAAAAGGGGGCCCGCCCCCAAATTTTGGGGGGAGGGGGCCCCCCCCAACCCAAATCCCCGTTACACCTATGCCCCCCCCCCCAGGAAACTATGGTCGGGCGGGGTCTGGGTGGAGCTGTTAGGAGGGGAAGCTTAACAAGGAGCACAGTCATAGATGTGTTAGGGGCGGGGTGCAGAGTAGATTTTCAGATTTCGCTACTCCCTTCCAAACTGTTGACCAAATCTGGCATAAAATCGAAATTTTACTTTAAGCAAAAAGTTGTACCTTTTAGAAAATTTTCGCAAAAGTACTCTGAAAGAATAGACCTTATTTTTGTCCAATTTGCTCGCCGTCGCGGGGGGGGGGTGGTTGGGGGTATCCCCCCAAAATTTTCGACCAACTTTATTCCCATTCCCCCCGCCCCCCCCCCCCACAAGAAAACTTTTCCTGGAAAAAATCGGAAAAAAACCGGAATAGTGTCAACGACAAATTTTTTCCCGATATTTTCGCGATCTTTTCCGGATACCTGAAAAAACGGAAAACATCTGATACTCTGTTTTTTTCCGATATTTTCTAATTCGGAAAAAATTGGAATAATTTCGGAAAAAAATCAGAATAAACTCAGAATAAATTGTTTTCTCAGTTTTTTCCAGGAATTTTTCCGATTTTTTTACATTTCCAGTTCTTAGGTGTCGTGTGGCTGCATATATATAGCCATGGGGTGAAAAAACCCACCCCCTTTTTGGGGGGAAAAACCCACCCGCCTCCTGGGTCATGGGTTGGAGATATGAGCTCCAAAACACAGCAGCAGAAAGCGCGACTCTTTCTAACCTATGTATGCAAAGATCAAGTCATTTGGTTCACTCCTGCTTATTTTATGACATTTTGAAAATGACAACTATATACTTTTTGGTTCAACCATCCAAAAATTTACCAAAAGTTTGGACCGATGTAACTTTTGACTGGGTTGGGATAGAAAAGTTTTGCAAATATCTGCAATGATGGCAACTCTTCCTCTTTGCACACAGCCAAAATTAGACCGATCCGCTGTACCGTTGGTCTGGCACATTGCCAAACGTGGCGGGGAAAAAACCCACTTTGGGGGGAGAAAAACCCACCCAAATTTTTTTGAAAATTTTTTTAACAACTCAACACGGAAACAAATAGAGACTATATAGCAAGCTTAACAAAAAAAATCAAAATTCGGTTTTTTGGCTGGAACTTTCGCAAAACTAAACCAAATGGATTACTTTGAGGACCCATGGATAGGTCTTGGGCTAAGCTTTAAAACCACCCCAGTTTCATTGCTCTACCACCTACCAGTAAGTTGCAGTAGACGAAAATGTGTGATATTTTTTTGTTAAAGGTTTAACAAAAAAATCACCCGTTAACAAAACAAATCAGTGGCGGATCGGATCCCAGAGAGCAGCTAGCAACTTTTTCTCATCAGTTTTGGATAGAGCACACTAAATAACGTATTTAGAACCCAAAACCGCTAACCTAGTGCTCCAACTAGGGCAACTGACCCCGCCGAAGTCTTAGTGGTCACTGATGGCATAGTTTCCCCAGGGGGGGGGGTTGGGGGGGTACTCCCCCCCAAAATTTTCGACATCCCCTCCCCCAACTTTCGGCTACCCCCACCCAACCCCTCCCCAACCGTTTTTGGAGCCAAAAAGTTAGCTAAATTTTGCCCAAAAATGATCATTTTTTGAAAAATGTTTCTCAAATTTTGACTTAAAATCGCTTTAAAACGGCGTATAAACGCCTAAAACTGTCAAAACAAGCCTTGTTTTTTCGGAAAAAGCATTAAAATACAGAAAATTTTGCATTTTATGCCATTTTTTGGATTTTTTGAGGTTCCAATTTTGGGGGGGTACCCCCATTACATTTCGCGGGTCGACCACCAAATTTCCACAGCTTACCCCTCCCCCAACCAAAATTTCCAGGGAAGCTATGACTGATGGCCCCCGACAGCGTCCAGTATGAAGTCTGGTGGCTCTAAAGTGCCGTTTTAAAGGCTAAAACGTTGTTTTTTCGTGTTTGTGAGTGATTATAACCTATTTCCAGGCATTTTGGCAGAGAAACTCAGAACTTCATATTTTGGTGGGGTATGACCCACGGTCACGTGACCCCTGCCGGACCCGTCCGGACCCTCCAGGTACCAACTGGACAGTCCGAAGTGGCTATAAACATGTCCTTGGGGGTTTTCCAGGGCGCTGAATTCAAATCTGACATTAGTTTTTCGGTAACTATGGCCTAATACTGACTTCTGGGATCACGTTTACCGTCGGACGGTTCAGGCCCGGCTGGTTACCAGGTTGGACTACCAGAAGTTCCAGGCAACCTCCAAAACAACGTATATAAGGGTTTTCGAGGTCTCTGAGCTCGAATTTGACGTTAGTTTTGCTCTAGCTGCTGTTCTGACTTCAGTAACAAAACATAAAAATGATTTTTTATTTGTTAAAATTTTAACAAAAAAAACTCACCCACCCCGACGGCACAGAGGTCCAACTGGGAACTTCTATATATGTATCGATAGCCCACAGTCAGGACATGTCACATGCACAATATGGGTTGCCTAGGGTTTTCTCTTAGTAAATAGCAGCCGAAATTCGAACTTCGGTCATGAACGTTTTTGAGGTCACTTTTGGGTACCCTCACTTAAAGGTCTGCCCTGAACGCATGGAGAGGGCCTAGGGGCTCAAACTCACAGGCTGTAATGTCGAGATGTGTGGCTATCACCATGCAAAAATTTGGGTCTCTGCGACTTTCCTGTGAGTCAGGGTGGGGTGATTTTTTTTGTTAAAATTTCGGGTGATTTTTTTGTTAAAATTTCGGGTGATTTCTTTTGTTAAGCTTGCTATAGCACGGTACTATCGAGCACGCTGCGTCATCCTATACGGTCAGATTAGGACAATTTTGCTTAGCTGGCTAGCTAGGGACTAAAAACCTTAAAAGTGCCATTTCGCAGCTGGAGGACCCAATACAGGTACAATTGTGGATTTTAACAGCCAATTATTCTACGTAAAAACCATTCTCTACACGGATAGAATAATAAGTTTTATCAAATTACATCATTTTTAGCATTTTTCAAAAATTGCCCTATGTTTATGTGTTAAACTTTATGAAACCTGGCCAGTCGATGCAGCATTTTCAACGGCACATGAGATCTCAAAAAAAGCTACTTTTTTGGTTCATACTAACCAAAAAGGGTTGAATTTTACACTGGAAGTGTCAGAATTGCGATAGAACAATTTTTAAGACCTGTGAGAGCTGGGTTTATTTTCCCCCCATTGGGTTTTTCTCCCGCTACTTTTTGCAGTATACCGCTCTAACGGTATATACAACTTAGAGAAGTGCAAATAGGCTTAAAAGAAAGTTCTAAGTATACGCCAAGTACGATGGTACATAAAGTTCTCAGATAACCCTTATAATAAAAAAGTTCCAGCCAAAATTTGAAAATGTGGGTTTTCCTTCTGCACCGCTTTTAAGCTATTTTAAGGGGGGGGGGTCCATCATGAAAAATTTTATGGTCACGGATTTTGCTCATTTTCACACAAAATTTAGTCACATATGTCCTGCATATCGAATTTCAATTTCGAGTAGTTTCGTTCAGTACTTAACGAGTAACCGGCTATTAATTCCATGCAATTTGAAAACAGGTGAAAACGGCGGTACAACATCAAATAAAGGCACTTTACACCTGAACTTCCTTGAGAATGGAGCTATATTCGGTTGTATGTTTGATATCTGATGCAAACAAAGAACTTAGGGTAGCTTTTAATGGGAAAAGATTTCTTTATGACTTTATTTAGTGATTTTAGGAAGTAGCACCGACGCTGGAAAGCCTTGACCACGAAAATCATTTAACGGCCGATAACTTGAATTTGGTGCATTTGCGGGCAATGGTCCAAGAAGAAAAAATGTTCCCAACAATGAGAGCTTTCGATTGATATCAAATTTAACGTATTTCGAAAAATTTGAAAAATAGCTATTTTTGAGATTATGGTTGTCAGACCCCTATATTTGACCCCAACGACCAACTGGGTGCACTAACCTGCACCATTTGTGCCCAAACTTGACGTAGTCATCAATTATTGTGCGCAAATAGATAGTCTAACATTTTATAGGTCTGTGTTGCCATAGCTCTAGGTTATTTGCCAAAAAACGGGAATTTCCTACATTTTGCTAAAAATTGAGATTTCTGCACCAGAGAATTCTCGAAATTCAAGAACAAGAACAAGAACAAGAATTTTATTTCCAAAATTATAAGCAACGGAAAAGACAACGCAGACAGATTCACGATTTATTCAAGTATATATATGTACCAGAGATACAGACAGAAATACAATGCGTACATATATTTTACTTATAAACACGTAGATACTTGCACAGTATACTTTTACAGCTTTTCAATCCTTCTTTAAAATCAAGGACGGTTCTGCTAAGAATAACGCGTTCAGGTAATGCATTCCAGGGACTTATTACTCGACAGGCAAAAGAAAATTTTAATAAATCAGTAGAAAACTTTGGGCATTTTAGTTTAAGCAAATGACCCCGACTTTCGTAAGGTATAGAAGCAAAGACAAAAAGCTCAGAAGGAGCTATAACAGTGTATCCGAAAATTATCTTATATAATAATACCAAATCCACAAACATGCGTTCGAGCTCTAAAATGGTGAGACCAAGCAGTTCACACTGAGTTTTATAATTGTACTGGTTTAAATACACAAAAGAAGAACAGAAAGTAATTTGCACTTTTTCGATTTCCTTAATATCTTTTATAAGCCATGGATTCCAAATTTCAGAAGCGTAAAACAATATCGGTAGAACATAGGCTTTGTACAATTTAACTCTCACCGCAATATCATCAGATACAAAATTGCGAAAAATAAGAGATAAAACCGATCTTGCTTTGTTACACATTTTTGCGATATGAGTTGAGAATTTTAGATTATTTACCATCCAAACACCAAGATCTGTGTACCCTTCAACGCCCACAAGCACTTCACTTGCATAACTGTAATCGAATTTCGGATTATTACGACCGACATGCAAAATAACTGTTTTTGGGATCGAAACGGTTAACTGCCAATCAGACACCCATTTCTCGAAATTATTTAGCAAATTCTGTAGAACGTTTTGTCGATCGATACCAGAGACAAACATTTTTATATCATCCGCATAAGCACAACAACAATTATTATTGTTAAGGAAAAGAAACTCATTAATAAAAACCAAAAATAATGTCGGACCACATACTGAACCTTGTGGGACACCGCTAACTACAGTACTCCAGTTTGAAAACGATTCATTTAAACGAACCCTTTGTCGCCTTCCAGAGACAAAAGCAGATATAAGATTTAAAAATTTCCCAGAAAACCCATAAGACTCAAGCCTATGTATTAGTTTTGGAATTGAAAGGGAGTTGAAAGCCTTTTTCAAATCAATGTATACAATATCTAGAAGCAATTTAGAATCCATAGATTTTATCCAATTATTAGTACAATTCAATAGGTTAGTAACAGTTGATCTGCCCTTAAGGAAACCATGTTGATTTGATGCGATTATATTTCTATTTATACAATGCTTCATAACATTTCTTATTTATCACACAATCCAAAGGCCGTGCGGCACCACTGGTTAAAGAAATATCGCGATAATTATCAACAGAAGCTTTTGATCCCTTATTTTTATAAGACAATCAATCGGACAACAAAATATGTGAAAATGAGCAAAATCGGAGATGGTCGAAAAATCGGCCAAAAATGGACCCCCCCCCTTAAGTCAGATGGTCATTTTTTGGAAAATTTTTCTACAAATTTGTCTCAAAATTTTAGAAAAATTTTTCAAAAAATGAACATTTTTTGGCCAAATTCAGCCAACTTTTTGGGTCCAAGGGTCAGGTCGGTGGGATGTCATGTGGTCAACAAAAATGAAAATTTTCAAAAGTGGTCAAATTTGGTATCAAATGAAAGCCCTCAGCGAGATGAGCAACTTTTGTCATAGAACTGCATGCTCAAAGTGGCTGTAGAGTGCTGTGGTGGGGTGGGGTGGGGACTTAGGCGATTTTCGGTCAAAAATGCAAATTTTCAAAAGTGGTCAAATTTGATACCAAATGAGAGCCCTAAGCGTAGAGTGTAAGCGGTACGAGCTGTGGTTGGCTTGCTTGCTACTGTTATAAGATATAAATACATACCTTCAGGAGCATACATATTATAGGGGGGCGCGAGAGCGACCCCTATAATATGGGTGTAAAAGGCGCTGCGCGGCCCTTAGAGACTCGTTGGAGCACCGTGCCAGCTCAATACTGAACGAAACTCGGCAAATTTGGTATCGTTGGAATCTACACGACGAGTACAACAAGTTGCAAAAAAGTTTTGGTCAAAATTTTCAACTTTGAAAATTTTCACTTCCGGACAAGTTAGGTCCGTTTGTTTTTTTTCTGTGTTAGTCACGCTTGGAAAAGGGCTATTTTGTGCAGAGGTGTTTGAAAGATGTGGACATTTTCAGCCGGAAAGGTTTATATTTTCTGAATGCCGATATGGTCCCATGTGCCCCGCGCTATATTTTTTCGCTGCCCGGCCCGGCATGCCACCTGTGCGGCCGGCCAAAAGTGGCCTAACGGCGTTTTTGGCCAAAAAACGGCCATTTTGTGTCACGCCCACAGGGCTCAGGGAACAAGCTAGAGACACGCGGTTTGTTGCATGAACAAGTACGGAGGGGATACTAGTGCATAACGTTGGCCGATTTTTGATTTAGGTCCTGGACCGTTCAGGCGGCCGGCCCAAAGTTGGCCCGGCCAAATGGCCATTTTGGAAAAATTTCTAAGTCCCAACTCACTGGCGGATCCAGGATTTCGTGACGGGGGGGCGGTAAAAATAGTTCCAGCGGGGGGTCTCGGGGGCGGAGCCCCCCAGAAGTTGAAGAAATTTTTTGTTTTTGCAATAAAATCGGTCTTCGGATCTTTAATTCTTTTTATACTGAAGAACAACAAATTTTTTAAAATTCTTGACATTTTTAGGCAAAAATGGTAATTTTGTCCGAAAAATCGGATGCATTTCAAGCGTTTTCGTCACAAATGCAATAAATATGCGGTTAAAAAGTAGAAAACTCGCGCCGAAGGCGCGAAATTTTTTGGTTTTTTGCCCTTTTTCCTCTTTCACTCCTTAACTTTTCCTACCTTCGAATCGCGACGGGGGCGGCCGCCCCCCCCCCCCCCCCCCCCTGGATCCGCCCCTGTCCCAACTCCACAGAAAATAGTCAAAAATTGGCCTAAATATGCAGTGTTGAGCCATTTAGTGGGACGCATATAAAGGTTATCGGGGTCGCTGAACACGATGAGCATAGTCGCAGCGCGGTGCGGTGCTGCTATCGTGCTGCACTGTTATGCAGCAACCATAGCACGCTGTCTGTAGACTTACTGTAAACGGCTAAACATATGAAACTTGGTGAAAATTATGTCTGTAGTAAGGGGGAACTGTAGCTATGTTAGTTGGTGCACTCTCTAGCTTCCACCGTGCTGTATGTGCTGCCCCAAACACAGCACCTTCGATAACAAGTTATTCATTCGTCACTGGTATTTGAAATTCGGCATACAGATAGTTTAGTACACGACACAACTATTATAGATACGTTTCGTATACTTATTACGATGTTACTATGTGGTTGCGCTGCAGTGGAGTGCTGCTGAAGTAGAGCACGGCCTATAACTAGCTACAGGTAAGTTGCAATCGTCCGAAATTTTGCACACAAGTGCGGCAGAGCATTGCAAATCGTGCCGTATGAGTTTCCTTCACCGACAGTAAAGTTTGCATCTGGTTGCGCTGCAGTAGAGTGCTGCTGAAGTACAGCACGGCCTATAACTACGTAGCTACAGATGACTTGCAATCGTCCGAAATCTTGCACACAAGTGCGGCAGAGCATTGCAAATCGTGCAGTAGAGTGCTATATGCTAAATACAGTAACTAAAACTATTGCTGCCATGGGTACTGGATGTTGGATTTCTGTCAAATAGAGAAAAAGGAAGAACTTGGAACTTTTCAAGCTTCTTTGTTCTGTACTTTCGGTTGACGATTAATGATTGGCGGAATTTTTAAAGTTTCTTTCACTCTGGCTTTTTATTTTTACTGGGGGGGGGGGTGGGGCCCCCACCTCGGCAACCGCCCCCCTCCCCATTCGAGGTTCCCCCCCATAAAAGCCCCCCCATAAATTTTTACCTCCCCCCCCCCATAAGCCAAAAAATTGCCAGATTTCATCATTTTTACCCTAAATTTTCAAAAATTTTTCCGGCGTCGCCGGAATTTTAACGAAATTTTCGCTTTTTTAGCGTAAAAACACCTAAAATTAGTCATTTTTTAGCGATTTTTGGCAATTTTTACACAAAAAAACGTAAAAATTTGCAAAATTTTTTCCAAAAATATGCCCCCCCACTTTTGGTGAACTTTGAGCCCCCCCATATCGCCCCCCCCCCATAAATTTTGGCCTAAATATAAGCCAGTAATCACACAGCTTTAACGTTTTTGCTTTTTACTGAGACCCTTAAAAATGAAATAGGACAAGAATAAAAATGCTCCGGTGGAGCATGAAAAATGCAATATGGGTGACATTCGGTTGTAAATGGACAGAGGACTAGGTTTTAAAACGTTAATATGGGAGGGGCAGGTTGTAAATGTCAGGAGGACTAGGTTAAAAGCGCACTAATATGGACCAGCTTCGCTGAACAACCCATATTCGCGGTCACTCATGCTCCACTCCACATGACATACGAGTAATATATATCTACATTCTTCAGCTTTCAAAGCAAGCGGGACGATTTTGAAATATTAAAGCTTATTCCAAATAAACAATGCAGTTCTGATAGAAAGGTGTTCAAGGTGTTTTTTCTGCACTGTCAGCGCAGAATCTTGAATTAAGTTGATGCGAAAAGCAGTTGACATTATGTACGTGTATTATTAAGTTGTATAGTCAAGCGGGGAAAAAAAACCCATTTTAATATGCGGGAAAAAAAAACCCACCTCCAGTGTGGGCTTACCGGTATGAGCTATATAGGATTTTAATAGCCTATTTTGAAGAGCATCCAAAATAACCCAGGAGGGTGTATTATTGTCGCTCCCACTGCTTCCCAGCAAATTTTTTGGGACTTTGAAATTTTCGAAAATTTTGGTCCGTCCAAGTCCCGAAATTTGGCAAACTTTGGCTGGCCACCCTGAACTACTGGCAAGACCTAGACCAAAGCGGATTGTATGTATGTGTAGGGCATCTGTTGGGCTTCATGATGATATATGCCACACTGCTCTAACCCCTCCGGTGCGACCTGGGGGTGACCTAGAGTTGGCGGGAAAAAAAAACCCATCGGCGGGGAAAAAACCCACTTTTCAAAATTGAATATTTTTCTAACCGTTAGCAGGAAAGGTCAAACTAATACATACGTTTGTTTAATTGAGCCTATAGATTAAATTGGTATAGGTTTTACCCGGGTTCGTTCTGTTATGGGTGGTCCAGGGGGTCTAAATCGGACATGGTGCCATTTCAAGCCAAAATTTCAATTTTGGCCAAAAATGCTTATTTTTGCCTTAAAATGGGTCTAGTTTGGCTCTAAATACAGGAAAAACACGTTTTCTACACGATAGGATGCTTAAACTGCCAAAAATAAACACTTTTAAAAAATTTCCAAAATTAGCCTATGTTTATGTGTTAAACATACTAAATTTTGAAAATTCAATTTTTTCTGAAATTTTTCAAAAATGTTGGTATTTTTCGATGTAGACCTACTAAAAACAACCCGCTCTTTCGAATGGCACCGTCAAAATTGTTCTGGCACGCTTCCAGCAAAAAATCCGGGTGGGTTTTTTTTTCCCGCCGATGGGTTTTTTTCCCGCATTGGGTTTTTTTTCCCGACACGGAAAACTTTAATTTCTCCATAACGGCAGGGTCTAGAGAGACAAACTATACCTCATTCGAAAGCTTAGGGCAAACCCTAATTAAATATAGTATCAAAGTCGTGCTAACCCAAACCAGTCGAAAGTTCTGGTCCAAGAAAAAAAATGTGGGTTTTTTTTCCCGCTTGACTATATATATAATAAGGAGCACAACCACATATACTTGCAGGCCATGCTGACAAATCGTACAATATTCCGAAGAACTGCCAATAGCAATATATAGCAAGCAGCAGCCGATAGAAACTCTGGACAGTTTTCGCGAATATGGGTTGTTCAGCGAAGCTGGTCCATATTAGTGCGCTTTTAACCTAGTCCTCCTGGCATTTACAACCTGCCCCTCCCATATTAACGTTTTAAAACCTAGTCCTCTGTCCATTTACAACCGAATGTCACCCATATTGCATTTTCCATGCTCCACCGGAGCATTTTTATTCTTGTATAAAATAATAGAAAACAAGAACAAAAAGTGCTCCTTCGTCGCATGCAAAATACATATGAGGCTTCGTAGGCAGGTTGTACATACGCAAAAAGTAACCTGTAAAATACATATGAGTTCCGTAGGGAGGTTGTAAATTAAGGAAAACAAGTTGCAACCGCTCAACATATGAGCCTGTCCTACAACGAGGCTCATATTGGCGTCACAGTGCATTCCACATTAAAGCCTCATTAAAGAACCTCAGCCATAGGTGTACCTTGAGAAAACGTTGGGGGAGGGGGTAGCCGAAATTAGGGTGGGTGAGGTCAGTCGTTTTGAGGTGGGGTGGGGTCCGGAAAAATCGAATTTAGGGGGAGGGGTAAAAAATTTTTTGGTCAAAAATTTAGAAAAAATTCGCAATTTGCTAAAAAAGCGTTATTTCCAACTAAAAATCAAAAACATTTCTTCATGTTTGCTTATTCATTCGAGAAAACGTGGATTTTTTGCAAAAAATTTCGAATTTTTACTAATTTTGAGGCATTATTTTCCAAATTTTGAGGGTGGGGTCTGTCAAATTTGGGTGAGTGGGGTCTGGGATTTGGCCATTTAGGGGTGGGGTCTGCCTCCAATATTTCGAGGGTGGGGTCGGGACTTTTTCATTTGGGGGGAGGGGTTCCCCCCCCCAGGTACATCTATGACCTCAGCTTCATCCACATTACGGAAAATGAATAGACGTTGTGGCCCAGAAGAAATGGACTGAAGTGAACTACGACTGCTCAAGCTGAACTGTACATGCAACCTGATGTTTCCTGAAACGCTATGGCACACCTTATATTTCGCGATACGCTGTGGTACACGGTACACCTAATGCATTCTCGAAACACTTTCACATTATACACACGCAGAATGCGTTCCCACTTGGCTCTGAGTCAGAGCGCCTCATGGCGTACCGTATTGAGCATATGCACACTATAATGACTGATCAACAAGCTATGTGAAGGACAATTTTGTAATGAAAAGCTTTATGCAGTATGCATTTATACAAGTAGGAAAAATGCTCCTTGCAGTCGCATGAAAAATACAATATGAGCCAGAAAGACAACATTCAATTCGGGAAAAGACAAGATTTAAAATGTGTAATATGAGCAGCTCGCTTTCTCGGGCTCACATTGACGCCTCACAGATCGCCCGTAAAGGTGCATTCCTCTCTGTTTTTTGGTTTTCGTTCAGGTGATTCTGATAGAATCAGTTTTGATCATTACTCATAAACTTATTTTATATAGTACAACTGGTCATATTGCAGAGTATCTATGTATGCAGATTTCTGAAAATCGGCACGTTTTCCAAAAACCTAAAAAGGAAGCTTAGGGCAAACCCTAATTAAATAAAGGCGTGCTAGCCCAAACGAGTCAAAACTTCTGGTCCAAGAAAGAAATAGTGGGGTTTGTTCCCATTTGACTATACGTATAGAGGTCGGGGAAAAAAACCAACCCGCAAGTGGTGGGGAAAAAAAACCAACCCCCCGTTTGGGCGATGGGGATGAGCTAGCGGGCTCAAATTTTGCATGCAAGTTGGTAGGGCCCATCCCACCTACCACACCAAATTTGAGCTAAATCGGACCACTTTTGAGCATTTTGTGACATTTTGAAAATTTTGGCATTTTTGACCCCCCAAAAATTCAAAATTTGCCTATTTTTGAAGGACTGTAAAAAATTTTCCATAGCAGTTAGATAATAACTTTTAATAGTTTCTATGAGAACAACATGTGCTCTTTCCAAAAATGTCGGTCTCGCCTTCCTGCGACGCTTGGCAAGCTGCCAGCAGAATTTTTACAAAATGGGAAAAAACAAGGGGTGGGAAAAAAACCAATTTTTGCTTTTGCTGCCAAACTCCCAAAAATGGTTCTTAGTTGCTCAAAAGTCATTCACATAGCAAGTTTAATGCGTTCTTTCACGTGAACAGCTCAAAATTGCATTTGGACTTGGCAATTTTGTGCTAGCCGGTAAAAACCTCATTTCGGCGGATCGGCTGTTTGGCTCAGCTAAAGCGGCCAAAAAGTACTCTGGGACAAAGAAACACGCGAAAAAACACTGAAACAACGTTTATTTTAATTTATTTCATCGAATTTCGAAAGATTTACAAATTTTTGCATTTTAACATAGAAACTGGCAAATTTGATGAAACCTAGCCAGTTGATGCTGCAAATTTTGATGTTTGATTTTCTCACTTATTATAAGGAATATCGCAAAAATAACTGCCGATTTTACCTGTCGCATGCATAAAATCGCTAATATGAGTTACCCTGACCGAATACTGGGGTTGGTTTTTTTCCCACCGGTTGGTTTTTTTCCCGCCATTGGTTTTTTTACCCCGGCTAATTAACCGTTAATTACTAATTAACGACAGGACCTAGAGAGGCGATTTATATACCAAAATGACAGTCTAGACAGGGCTTGATAAGAAAATAATTTGTAGCCGGATTGCTCCACTGGGTAGTTCTGCAGAGTCCAAAAAGTGACTACCTTGGTTTTTTTCCCCGACCTCTATATATACGCTATGAATCTTAGAAAATTTTTGTATGTACACAGTGTGCATACATTTGTTGAGCCAAAAATAAATAATTTTACCCCCCCCCCCCTCTCAGTCTTCGGTCCAATCCGCCTCCCCTCTGAAAATTTTTATACCTACGCTACTGGCCAGCGCCAGCCCCCTTACAAATTTTGATATATATATATATACGTATATAGATATATATATATATATACTGGTATTTTTTTACTGGGGGAGGGTGGGGGCGCCCCTGGCTTATTTTTACTGGGTGGGGGTGGGGGGCCGCCCCCCATTCGGCGACCTCCCCCCCATTCGAGGTTCCCCCCCCCCCATAAATTTCGACCTCCCCCCCATAGCCCCCCGTAACCCAAAAAATTGCCAATTTTTGCCATTTTTACCCTAAATTTTCGAAAACTTTTCCGGCTTCGCCCGGATTTTTAACGAAATTTTCAATATTTTAGCGTAAAAAACACCTAAAATTAGTCATTTTTTAGCGATTTTTGGCATTTTTTGCACAAAAAACTTAAAAAAATTAGCAAAATTTTTCCAAAAATATGCCCCCCCATTTTTGGTGAGCCATGGGGGGCAAATTCGAGCCCCCCCATAAATTTTGGCCTAAAAATAAGCCAGGCCCCCCCACTTTTTGGATTCCACCCCACTCGGCCCCACCCCCACTTTCACTGTAAGGTGC
Source organism: Trissonchulus latispiculum (assembly GCA_030248195.1). NCBI lineage: Eukaryota > Metazoa > Nematoda > Enoplea > Enoplida > Ironidae > Trissonchulus > Trissonchulus latispiculum. The sequence continues at coordinate 5,136 of JASAND010019490.1, read as the reverse complement.
CCAGAAAATGCCAAATTTTAAGGATTTGTGGTCAAAATTTTCAAAAAGTTTCCGGCTTCGCCGATATAACTTCGCCCCGAATCTGCTTTCGGCCGACCCTACTCCCTGAAACTTTTCGAACCCTGTACGAGTTACGACACTTTAAACCCACACCCACGTTTTCCTTCAGCCACCGCTATGTATGTATGTATACGTATTAGTGATGCACCGGGGCCTGGCCCCGGCCCCGGTAGTCAGGCCCCGGCCCCGGTGGTCAGGCCCCGGTACCGACCGGGGCCAAAAATTAGGAAAATTTTGTAAATTTTTGACACTTTTTTTACCACAATTTTGAATTTTCGAAAGTCAAAAAGTGTTACAAATCGTTTGTTTTCGCGCTGATGTGAATGAAAACAACGATAGTATCGTTTGTATATCAAAAATTATTGCAAAATTTAAATTTTTAAGAAACTTTTTGAAAATTTTCGATTTGGACCCCCAATTTCTAGGCCCCGGCCCCGGCCCCGATAGTGGCGGCCCCGGTGCATCTCTAATACGTATATATATATATATATATATATGTATATACGTGTTGCATTACGTTGATTGAGCAATATACGAACATATATATATATACATTTAATATATACGCAGATATTCGCAATGGAAGAGTCTTCTAAAACAAGCTCAAACCTGCAGCCTCCTAGCCCTATTGTGACCAGACGCACTCGAACCAAATCTGTGTAAGTTGTGCAATCTAGAATATTGATATTGAATTACGCATAAAGTTATTATTACATTTTATAGAATTATTATTAATATTAATTATTATTATATTATTATTATTATTATTATTAATTATTATTGTTTGGAGAGACGGTGGCGTAACAGGTAGAAACAAGGTTTCAGCAGGAGTACATAATAATAAAAGTAAGTAATAGTAAGTACATAATAATAAAAGTAAGTAAGTAATTTTAAACTCTTACACTAGCATGTACGAACCATGCTAGGTATGCTCGGTTCATTAACTCGGGGACCCCTCCTGGCTTACTTCTACTGGGGGGCCCCCTATTCGGCGACCTCCCCCCCCCATTCGAGGAGCCCCCCCATAAATTTCGACCTCCCCCCCATAACCCCGAAGATTGCCATTTTTTACCATTGATTTTTAGCCTAAATATTCAAAAAATTTTCCGGCTTCGCCGGATTTTTACCTAATTTTCCACTATTTTAGCTTAAAAAACACCAGAAATTAGTTATTTTTTAGCGATTTTTAGCAATTTTTACACAGAAAACCTAAAAATTTGTCAACAAAATATGCCCCCCCAATCGATGGGGGGCTTCTTCGAGCCCCCCCATATCGCCCCCCCCCATAAATTTTGGCCTAGAAGTAAGCCAGCCCATCCCCCACTGTAACTTTCGGGGGGGGGGTTCCACACTTTGCACTAAATACACGTTTCATATAAGCGTGTCGTGTGTCTGCCCTTGACTGGTCCAGTAGCCTAAGGCTTATGGTAGGTAATTTATTAGTTATATATATATTTTTTATTGATTATATGTATATGTTTAATGTTTTATCAATTACGTATGTATAACTTTATATAATTAGCTTAACGCAATTAAAAACTAATTCGACAACTTTGTAGTTTTTGCTCTTTTCAATATATAATATAAAAATTATTGCTGATTACATTCCTTCTTAATTTTTTTATTATGCAACAATTTTATATATATATATAATATATATATATAATATATATATATATATAATATATATATATATATATATAATCAAAGAGAGCAGAAAAACTGCTGCAAAGATGTCGAAACAAAGTTATAGGGGAGCGCGAGAGCGCTCCCCTATAATATGGGTGTAAAAGGCTCAGTGCGGCCCTTGGAGACCCGTTCGAGCTCCGTGCCAGCTAAATACTCAACGAAATTGGACAATTTTGGTATCGTTGGAATCTACACGACAAGTACTACAAGTCGCAAAAAAGTTTTGGTCAAGATTTCCAACTTTGAAAATTTTCGCTTCCGGGCAAGTTAGGTCCGTTTGTTTTTTCCGTGTAAGTCACGCTTGGAAAAATGCAATTTTCTGTCGGAGTGTTAGAACGATCTGGGCATTTTCAGCAGGTGCAGTTTGATTTTTCTGAACGTATATACCCCGAAAGTGAACCTTTATATCTGTAAACCATCTGTACGGCCGGCCAAAAGTGGACTTGGCACTAAAACGGCCAAAAATGGCCAATTTTTTGTCAAAGCTATAAGACTCAGGGAAGACGCTAGAGAGACGTGGTTTGTTGCATAAGGATCTACGGAAGGGTTTAGATACGTTTCGTACACTGGCGGATCCAGGATTTCGTGACGGGGGGGGCGGTAAAATATTTTCAGCGGGGGGTCTGGGGGGCGGGGCCTCCCAGAAGTTGAAGAAATTTTTTGTTTTTGCAACAAAATTGGTCTTCGGATCATTAATTCTTTTCATACTGAAGAACTGAGAAAATTTTTTAAATTATTGACTTTTTAGGCAAAAATGGTAATTTTCTGCGAAAAGGATGCATTTCAAGCTTTTTCTTCATAAATGCAATAAATATATATGCAGTTAAAAAGAAAAATTGCGCTGCAGTGGAGTGCTGCAGAAGTACAGCACGGAACTACAGAAAACTTTGTTCTGTACTTTCGGTTGACGAGTAATGATTGGCGGAATTTTTAAAGTTTCTTTCACACAGCTTTAACGTTTTTGCATTTTACTGAGAACCTTAAAAATTAAATAGGACAAGAATAAAAATGCTCCGGTGGAGCATGAAAAATGCAGGGTGACATTCGGTTGTAAATGGACAGAGGACTAGGTTTTAAAACGTTAATATGGGAGGGGCAGGCTGTAAATGCCAGGAGGACTAGGTTAAAAGCGCACTAATATGGACCAGCTTCGCTGAACAACATACTCATGCGCATAGTCACTCATGCTCCACTCCACATGACATACGAGTAAGATCTACATTCTTCAGCTTTCAAAGCAAGCGGGACGATTTTGAAATATTAAAGCTTATTCCAAATAAACAATGCAGTTCTGGTAGAAAGGTGTTCAAGGTGTTTTTCTGCACTGTCAGCGCAGAATCTTGTATTAAGTTGATGCGAAAGGCAGTTGACATTACGTACGTGTATTATCATAGGGGTCGCGGTAGCGACCCCTATAATGAGTGAAAATGGTCGAATGACCGTGTAAAACAAGGCTGCGCAGAAGCTGCGCAGATTCCTGCGCAGATCCTGCGCAGATTATGTGCGCAAAAAATTGTACGTGTCGAGTTTAGTATGTTGCTGAAGTTTCGTCCCCGTACCACTTTCCGTTAAAAAGTTATGCCAAAAATCGCTTACGAGAGTGATGTTTTTTTCCGGTTTCTCGCTTTTGATGTCTCATAAGGGGTTTTGTAGCTTGAATAACTACAGATAGAAAAATTTTTGCCTATGAAACCCATATATATTCTTGTAGTACAAATCAAAAATAAGAAAATAAGCTAGTTTTTATGCCTCCCAGAGCCGGAAAAAATTTTTGGCTGGGGCCAAAGTCGGCCAAAACGCTAAAATGGCCAAAAAGTATGCTTCAAAGGCGCCTTAATAAGTCAGATTGGGCTATATACGGGGTAATACTGACTATATGGTTAAACAGTACACATATCGGGGTCGTTCAAATGCTATATGATTTTCCGTCTCTGTGCGTAATTTTTCGGTACTGGCCGGCCAAAGTTGGTGAATTTTGGGTCGAACTTAGAACTTAATTTTTTCGCTTATTTTGCTACATGGGTGGCTCAAATTTTGCATACAAAGGTTTTTTGAGACGGAGAATCGATTCCCGCTATCAGTTTTGCTGCCCGAGTAGCCCAAGTTGCTGGGCTGGTTCCACTTGACCGTCTGAGGGGTCAGTTCGGTAACCGCTTCCTGGAGGTCCATAGTAGGCTTTACTTTGCCTCTCCAAACTTTGTCTATTGGGGTTTTCCGGTGCGCCCAGCTCATTCCCGGTGTCCGTTTTGCCGTCTGACCCACCCATCTTGCTGTGCTGGTTTCACCTTGCCGTCTGGAGGGTCCGGTCGGTACCGACTTCCGGGAACACCATATAGGGCTGTATATAGCCTCTCAAAACATTGTCTATAGGGGTTTTCTGGTCCGCCCAGCTCATTCCTGGCATCCGTTTTGCCGTCTGACCCACCCATCTTGCTGTGCTGGTTCCACTTTGCCATCTGGAGGGTCAGGTCGGTGGGAGGTCATGGGGTCAAAAATGAAATTTTCCAAAAGTGGTCAAATTTGGTATCAAATGAAAGCCCTCAGCGAGCTGAGCAACTTTTGTCATAGAACTGCATGCTCAAAGTGGCTGTAGAGTGCTGTGGTGGGGTGGGGTGGGGACTTAGGCGATTTTCGGTCAAAAATGAAATTTTCCAAAATTGGTCAAATTTGGTATCAAATGAAAGCCCTCAGCGAGCTGAGCAACTTTTGTCATAAAACTGCATGCTCAAAGTGGCTGTAGAGTGCTGTAGTGGGGTGGGGTGGGGACTTAGGCGATTTTCGGTCAAAAATGAAATTTTCCAAAAGTGGTCAAATTTGGTATCAAATGAAAGCCCTCAGCGAGCTGAGCAACTTTTGTCATAGAACTGCATGCTCAAAGTGGCTATAGAGTGCTGTGGTGGGGTGGGGACTTAGGCGATTTTCGGTCAAAAATGAAATTTTCCAAAAGTGGTCAAATTTGGTATCAAATGAAAGCCCTCAGCGAACAGAGCAACTTTTGTCATAGAACTGCATGCTCAAAGTGGCTATAGAGTGCTGTGGTGGGGTGGGGACTTAGGCGATTTTCGGTCAAAAATGAAATTTTCCAAAAGTTGTCAAATTTGGTATCAAATGAAAGCCCTCAGCGAGCTGAGCAACTTTTGTCATAGAACTGCATGCTCAAAGTAGCTGTAGAGTGCTGTGGTGGGGTGGGGTGGGGACTTAGGCGATTTTCGGTCAAAAATGAAATTTTCTAAAAGTGGTCAAATTTGGTATCAAATGAAAGCCCTCAGCGAGCTGAGCAACATTTGTCATAGAACTGCATGCTCAAACTGGTTGTGGAGTGCTGTGGTTGGCTTGCTTGCTACTGTTGAAAGATATCTATATATTATGTAGGGGCGCGATAGCGCC
>JASAND010019489.1:0-39202 GCA_030248195.1 Trissonchulus latispiculum | reverse complement strand
CTGGGGTGCGGGAGGGCTACGCCATAGGCTACTATTGTAGGTTTCGCATAATCCGAAAAAAAAAAAGACCAGGGGTCCGGACCCGGGTCCGGGGTCAAAGTGGCCAAAAACCGATTTTTCCAAAAGTGGCCAAGTCTGGTGCATCAAATTAAAGCCCTTGGTGAGGCGAACATTTTTTGTCATTGGAGGACTCCTCCAAAGTGAACCCAGCGGGCCTGTGGCGCCCTGACCAGGGGTCTAGTGTCAACTGTGAATTAGGGCCTACGGACTGTGGAGCCCTACACATAAGAGCTGCTGGGCTGAGGTTTTGTATTCGAATAAGAACCCCTATATGGTGAATCTAAAAGGCCCATTAGTTTCGCTCTAGGACCTACCTGCATGTGGCTGGGGTCCACCCTGATGGTGCTGGGCCCAACCGTGCCGCAACTCAGACTTTGGCCTCTTATACAGAAAGCCCCACAGTAGGCAGGTCGTTCATATTTGGCATTTGGGCTGGGGTGCGGGAGCACTACAGCATAGGCTATTGTATGTGGTTTCGCCCGGACCCCTCAGGCTCCTAGGCCAGGGGTCCGGACCCGGGTCCGGGGTCAAAATGGCCAAAAAACCGATTTTTTTAAAAGTGGCTAAGTCTAGTGGCCCAAATGAAAGCCCTTGGTGAGGCGAACATTTTTTGTCATTGGAGGACCCCCTCCACTGTGGACCTAGGGCTCCCGTTGCACCCTGACCAGGGTCCGGACTGGTCAAAAATGGTCAAAAATTGATTTTTCTAAAAGTGGCCAAGTTTGGTATCAAATGAAAGCCTTTGGTGAGGCGAACATTTCTTGTCATTGGAGGACCCCTCCAAAGTGGACCCAGCGGCCTGTGGCGCCCTGACCAGGATACGGACTGGTCAAAAATCGATTTTTTAAAAAATTTCAATGTTTGGTATCAAATGAAAGCCCTCGGTCAGGCGAACATTTCTTCTCATTGGAGGACCCCCCCAAAGTTGTCCCAGCGACCTGCGGCTCCCTGACCAGGGTCCGGACTGGTCAAAAAATCAATTTTTTAAAAAATTTCCCAGTATGGTATCAATTGAAAGCCCTTGGTGAGGCGAACATTTTTTGTCATTGGAGGACCCCTCCAAAGTGGACCCAGCGGCCTGTGGAGCCTTGACCAGGATACGGACTGCTCAAAAATCGATTTTTGTAAATTTCAAAGAAAAAAAGAAATCCCAAAACCGTCATCCCGTTTCTTCTGTAACCCCGTGCACGTTTTCTGATGCATAAACATTTGCGTTTTTTCCAATTTCCCTTCCCCACGCAGCGCGACGACCCCCCCCCCCCCCCCCCGGTGGGACTGCGGCCCCCCGACACCCTTTTTTCCGATAGCCCCTCTGTAAACTTTTCCTTATGCATAAAAAATTGTGTTTTTTCAAATTTTCCGAACCCCACGCACCGCAACGACCCCCCCCCCCCCCGGTGGGAGTTCGGCCCCCCGTCATCCTGTTTTCCGGTGACCCCTCTGTAAACGTTTTCTGATGCTGACACAATTGCGTTTTTTCAAATTTTCCGTACCCCACGCTATGCGACGACCCCCCTCTCTTTGGTGTGAGTTCGGCCCCCTGTCATCCCGTTTACGGATAACCCCTCTGGAAACGTTTTCAGATGAAAAAACAAATTGCGTTTCTTAGAAAATTTTCCGTACCCCACGCAGCGCGATGACCTCGATGTTCTCTTTTCAGATAAAACCCTTACACAAACAAATCAATATAACGAGATAGTGCTCCGTACAAATGATAAAAATGGCCTGACCGTGCTTTTAATAGATATACGTACGTATATGTACGTCCTATCTGGTTTTTTCAAATCAGTGTTTTTATGGCAGTTTATTCATTTTATATATTAAGCCCTCAAAGAAAAACGCTAAAGCGGAAAAATGCTGGAAACAAGTAAAAAATGCCCTAAACGGGCATGCAAGGTGTAGAATAGGGAAAGAGGGAGGGCGGAAAAATGCCAATAGATTTTACAGTCGGCGCTGAAAATGATAGAAACTAGGTTCAGCGCCGAATAGGGAATGCAGTCGGCGCTGAAAATGAAAAAAACTAGGGTTCAGCGCCGAATAGGGACGGCTGTCGGGTCATGTTGCTGCGTGGAACAGGCACTTTCTCCGTCCATCCTATTCGCGTGAACTGCGAAACTTAGAGCACTATGAATCAGTTCAGATGAATGTATATGGATTCTGTGATGATAAATGGTACGTGGGCGAGCTCCTATTGGCTAATTTCCTGATCAAAAAAGTGTCCTATTTTTTATGCTACTTCGTGCTGTGCATGTATGTGGAGAATAAATTGAGATGTATATATATATATACCTTTATTAGTAGGACAGATAGAGTCAAAACAGCCACAAGTCCACGGATCCGTGCGGATACGCTGATATCACAATTTGAAGAATGAAAATCAAACGTGGACACCCAATATATACCTTTACTAATAATCGTTACAACCGTAGCGAGGTGGTCGGTTACGAATGACAGTTTTAATAGTTCCTAATAATTTATTATTACTGTTTCTGTTTTTCACGATAATTCTGTTTTAGTAAATTAATAATATATAATACATAAGGAATAAATAAAGCCGTTGTAGTAAGTATAGAAAGGAGTTCTATCAAAAGTAGTTCTATCAACGTCTTTCTATTCGTAGCCGTGTGATTGGAAGCCCCATGTCTAAGCTAAAAAGGGGCTATGAATTTTATAGTTTGAGCAAAAGATCCATAATTTGAAGTTTTAGTGTCCATTTCCAAGGGCTGAGCTGTTTGCGCTGTACAAATGTATGGTAATTTCGCCTTTAAGCGACTCGTGCTGAGCAGTTCACGCGAATAGGATGGACGGAGAAAGTGCCTGTTCCACGCAGCAACATGACCCGACAGCCGTCCCTATTCGGCGCTGAACCCTAGTTTCTATCATTTTCAGCGCCGACTGCATTCCCTATTCGGCGCTGAACCCTAGTTTTTATCATTTTCAGCGCCGACTGCATTCCTTATTCGGCGCTGAACCCTAGTTTCTTTCATTTTCAGCGCCGACTGCATTCCCTATTCGGCGCTGAACCTAGTTTCTATCATTTTCAGCGCCGACTGTAAAATCTATTGGCATTTTTCCGCCCTCCCTCTTTCCCTATTCTACACCTTGCATGCCCGTTTAGGGCATTTTTCCCACTTGTTACATACCAGTATTCAGATTTAGTTACGGTGCGTAAATAATATACAACTATGATAAACGAGTGTTAATGAAAGCAAACATTTCTTTCTATAAACTCTTAACATTTACTGTGCATTTTAACCATTTATAAAAAAGTCTATATTTCAACAATAATTCCAGGACTCTCTCCGACGATCTTCTATTTCCATTGAACTGCTAGCTTTACAATCATAGCCTTGGTTGTTTTTTCTCGTAGCTTGCCGTAGTCCAGCACAAACAAATTAGTATAATTTACGTATATACGTACCTAGCTAATCTACATAACTTTCTATGCAAGCAACTTGCAGCGATTGTTTAACTGTTGGAACTGTTATTATTGACTGACATTAATCGCTTTGTATATGACAATCGCCTTGGCGAAGCGTGAAAGCCCGCGAATATGGGTTGCTCGGCGAAGCTGTGCCCATATTAAGCATTTTTAAGACTAGTCCTTTCTTGATTTTAGAACCTCACCACCACCTATATTTCTTTTTCATGCTCCGGAGGAGCAGTTTCATTACTTGTCCTTCTGTCGTTTTAAAGGCTCCCTTTCCAGCCGTGTGCTTACTGATACAATGAGCTTGAAAAATGCCATAGGTATTTGTATGCAAACTTTCAGCCATCCAACTATCTCCAGCACCTTGAACCAGGAACTGGTTCAACTTTGAACCAGTTGAACTAGATCTGGCCAGTCATGGCCAACAGGTCGGTGGGGCCACTTTTTGGGAGTGGTATAATGACAAATGTTGATCGCCTCGTCAGGGGCTTTCATTTGATACCAAACTTGACCACTTTTGAAGACTTTCATTTTTGACCCACACCGGACCCACTGTGGGTGGGGCACCCACCCACAGGTCGGTGGGGCCACTTTTTGCGGGTGGCTTAATGACAAAAGTTGATCACCTTGCTAAGGGCTTTCATTTGATACCAAACATGACCACTTTTGATGACTTTCATTTTTGACCCACTCCGGACCCACTGTGGGTGGCCGCTGTGGGTCAGGGGTCACATCCACCGATCTCGGCACTATGCTCATCGTGTTCAGCGACTCCGATTTACTAAATATGGGTACCACCCCAAGGCCGAAAAACGCCATTTTTAGCGACTTTTATGCCATTTCTAGAGAAAATGGGACTTAGAAACTTTTCGCGAAAACAGGTGAAAAAATGCAAAGTTTGGGCCCATCTCCTGAAAGCTACAGAGCGAAATTAAAAAAATCCCCCTCGTTACTTTGTGCGCATAGTCCGAAATATTCAAATAAAATAAACCAAACCGATCTAGCTGCTAGCCTGCGAAAAAAAGTTGATTTCAACCGAAGTGCCAAAATAGCGAAAGTCCGACTTTGGGGCCTTGGCACAGAGCCAAAGTTGGCCGAGTGCCAAAATGACCTTCGTTTGGTAGCATGGGGGATACTGTCTACCAACATATCATAGTAGCATTGGCCCAAAATGCCCACATCGTTCCAACACTTCGCTAGAAAATGCACTTCCAATTAGCGTTATTAACCGAGAAAAAAACAAACGCACGGTAACTATCGCCAAGTGCAAAAATTTGAAGTTTCGAATTCGAACCAAAAGTATGGTGGTACTTGTAGTACTACTCGAGTACTTTACGATGGTAACATTTTTATCCCTCCCGGACCTCTAATTAGGTGGCACCAGGCCAACATGGTCTCCAGAGGGCCGCGCAGACGCCTTTACACCCATATTATGTAGGGTCGCTATCGCGCCCCTACATAATTATTATTTAGTATTTATTAAATTATTGAATTTTTAGTCCTCATCCTAGAACACAGCTTTTTTCTTTCAATTCACACTTTTCAGACCAATTTTGCACCGCTTCGTATAAACATTTTCCTAAGGTTAACAATGGCCCGATAAGCTTCATTCTTTTGGCACCTTCGCTTATTGCCCAAATTTGGCAAACTTTTTGATAATTCTTCACGAAAAACGAGAGAAATTTCTGTGATTGCAGACGTTTCAAGGAAACTTCGCAAAACCCTGTCCGCAAATTGCAGCTGGACATTTGACGACAGTCATTTTGCCAAAACTTTGTTGACAGTTCACAAATTTAGCTGACATTTTGTTTTTTTAGCACAAGGGTACTGACCTGACTCAATGCTGTTTTCGTCATTTCTGTGTTTTTGTTGGTTGTAGGTCAAGCTTGCTCAACACACGTATTCCGGTCTGTTCGGGACCTTCCTATTCAACTCCTACGCGGACCGGCAGGGCGCCTGTGCGGATCGTCGCACCTTCAGTGTCTGGTCCCTCCTCCGCTCCGGCAATCCGCGATTCCGCAACGCCATCTACCGAGAGCCCCTCAAGTCCCGGGTCCTCTGGCCCGGCTGTGAAATTCGGGATATCCGTCTCTGGTCCGAACTCTACTGCCAGCCGCAGGACCCGGCCCGGGCCCGGCCCCGCAGTGGCTCCTTTGTGGCTGTTAATGTGGACGGAACGGAATCCGGTACATCCACTGCCAGCCCTGCTGGTATTGTGGGCGGGGAAAAGTTGATATCGAATCCTACGGTGGGCGGTGGTACGGTAGTAGGTGCCCCTGGACAGGCGGTTGGAGGATCGGCCCCACATTTGGTCAAGACGATTTCTGTGGACAATTTGACTGCCAGTTCTGGCGGGTCTGGTGCCGGGTCCCTGGTAACGGAGGGCACAGAGGCTCCCTCTCTTGGATTTTTGGCTCGCTGTGGCAGTGATTCCAATCTACCGCCCGTCGTGTGTGGCCCTCCCAGCCCCAGTTCTGCGGATGCGGAGGATGGACCACCCACCGAGACCCCCCACAGCGCTGTAACACAGTCTAACAGTCAAAACAGTGTATCTAGGGAGGCACAGGAAATAGTTACGACTATGCTAAATAGCCTGTCAGTTTCTGGCGGTCTTTCCAACTCCGGTTCTTGTTCTTCTTGTTCTGGTCTGGTCAATGGGGCGCCTCTGTTGACCAATGGTCATCGAGTGGACGGAGAAGATGAAGACGAAGATGTAGTGGACGCCCTGGCAGAGGTTGGGACCACACACATTGCAGCCCACCCACGTAGTGCTGGCAACGGTACTATTGTGGATATGAGCACCAGCACTTCGGATATCAGCGATTCCTGTGTCAAGAGCGCCTTTCTGGTCAGTGGGAAATGTTGTAATGGGGTGTTGCGTGGAGGCGCACCACCGTCTCAGCCAGGCACCTCTGCCTTGACCAATGGCTACCTGTCCAACGGTGCTGGTGACTCCCCAGGGCTCTCTGGTACCATACCGTCGCCCAATTGCAATAATAATGTAGGGTTTCATTTTGGTGTTTCGGGGAGCAGACGTTCAGGCCGACTGCGGATTCAGGGTCGTACCGGGGCGGGGGGTCAGTGGGCCTCCCCTGGTGGGGTCAGTAAAGGTCAATGGTCAACTGGTTCCACTACCCCCCGGCATTCGCCCCTCAGTTGGATTGATGTGGACGGGCTGACCAGGACACCGGATTTGGTGCAGGAACGGATCTATGAAATGTTTGCACAGCACGCTGTAAGCTGTTTTTTAGTATATTTTCATGGTTAGGTAATATTCAATTGTATTGGTGAAAGAAAACAGCGGCTTGATAATTTTTTCGTGCTTAGGTAGTGGTTTAAAACTAATTTGAATTTTATTCCTTGCTGTTGGGCTTGAGGACAATTTGCCGTTCTCATTTTAAATTTTAAATTTTTGTTTTAAATTTGAAATATGCCTATTTGTTGACCTGTGTTCTAGCAAAAACCATCACCATTACCACTAACCAACCAAAACACACTTGACCCCCTCCATCCTAAAAAGTTGCAACTGGTTTTCCCTCATAAATTCTAAATACTGATCTCGCTTTTTATTTTTCTTTTTTGTAGACTCAAATAGAATATTTGGAACTGGAGGTGCGACGTTTGCGAAGTCAACTGAATCGACAGTCCTGCAATTCCTGCCCCTACGCTGGCGAGCTGAAATGGGAGGGTCGACATTTCAGCAATTCTAATGAGGTATACACTATTAAGTGATTGGTGATGATACGTAAGATTTTGGTCTTTTAGATTAGGTGGTTAGGTTTAAGGATTCGATGTATGGCATTTAGAAACCCACTAATGATTAGTTTGATGATCATGGTGATTTTAAGGGACTTGTCTGTCTTTTAACTAATTGGTACATCTACAAATGTTAACTTTAATTCTGAATCACCTTTCAAACCACATTTTCTGCACAAATATCCCCCAGTGTCTATCATGTGCCTTGCTTTTTGCCACGTATGTGCAGGGTATTTTTTAGGGTTTTTTTCGAGGGGGCATCCCGGGGAGCCCCCCCCCCCCCCGGGCCCGCTGAGGGGGATTTGTTGCAAAAATGAGCAAAAACTGGTATTTTTTGGCGTATTTTACAAGTAGAAAGGCAAAACGTTCTCAAAAATGCCAGGATTTAAGCTAAACATAGCCATTTTTACGAAAAAATCTCCGGCGAGGCCCGAAAATTTTTGAAAATTTGCCTATTTTTGGCAAAAATTTGGGCCCCAAAAAATCACGGGGGAGCAAAAATTCCGAGAGGGGGCGATTTCGGGGGGGCCCGCCCCCCCCCGGTAAAAATTACCCTGTATGTGTGATGTGTGCTATAATATTTAATGATGTTTGGCTCATGTATCATAATATTTGAAAATAATTTTTGTATTCTATTTATTTTTTATTTTTTGTTACGTATTTTTTAAGAAACTGGACATGAACGGTGTCGAGCCACGATCCTATGAGAGCGCCGGAGGCTGGAGCTCCGACCTGTCTTGGGAGGCGGTGGAGGACGGGGAGGGTCAGCCCATCCTATGGATCCCGGATCACGCCGTCACCAAATGCATGGGCTGTGACAATGAGTTCTGGATGGCCCGACGAAAGCACCATTGTCGGTGAGCGTGCGGTCACCCTTACCCCCTTTTGTAGAGTTTTGTGGTCTGAAAACTAAACGATTTGGCATTTTTCGCTTGTTTAACCATCTTTTCGCTATCTGATCAGCGCTACGTAAAGCTGTGTAGAACGCTGAGGCGTATAGTGTTTGGTTTTATGGAATAAGTAGTATCAAGAGTACATAATAGATACGAGTGTGACAGCTGCCAGGCTCTCTGCTCTCGAGCCCTACCTCCCCCGCAATTGCGTACCTAGTTGACCCAAATCGTACCCAGTACGCAATTGCGTAAGCTCACTCTTTTCTATAGGACGGCACCCCCCCCCCCCCGCAAATGTGATCTATCATTCGATCCCTCCTCGCAAAACAGACCCGTCAATTTTTCAGCTACAGAATGATAGGTCACATTAGCGGGCGGGGGGTGGCTTACGGTAGAAAAGGTGAGCATACGCAATTACGTACTGGGTACTGATTTGCGGGGGCGTCCACTAGGTACGCAATTGCGGGTAGGGGAATTGGGCCATTAGCGTGCAGAGCATGACTCGAGATCTGATAACAGAGAGCCTGCCAACTGTCACACTGTTATCTATTATGTACTCTTGTTAGTATCAACTGTAGTGTCCCTCTTCTTATCGGTTGGGTTGGAAGTTTTTAGGACAATAATTCTTGTATATACATGCTATTCGACGTGTTCGTTTGTTTGTTAGGCTTAAGCTAAAGCTTAACATTGTAGTACTAACACAGGCTTTTCTTGTATACACTTTGTTTCACTATGTCATGTCTGTTTACTGTTATGTTGCTTTACTTTTGTTGTTCTTTTTGTATTGCAGAAGCTGTGGCAAGGTGTTCTGTGGTTCCTGTTCCAACTTTGAGTGTCCTGTGCCCAATGAACAGCTATATGAGCCAGTGCGTGTCTGCAGCGCCTGCTACAATTCCCTGCGCTACCAGCAACAGCAGGCACTTCTACTGCAGCGTGGTGTCACCAGTGTGGTGGAAGCTTGACAAGAAACTGATTTTTTCCCTTTTCCTTTTAAAAAAGAAAATGTTTTCCCACACGGATAATGAATAATTATACGTAGTGTGTGTACGTATGTTTCTGGTACTTGGTTTTTCGTACTGGTTGTTTCTTGGATTCTACAAATATACAAATCACTTTTTTCTGTTTTGCTTTGGAGGAATTTATATTGAAGTTCTTCTTAGTTAATGTATACACTAATATAGTTGTTGTTGTGTAGATTATACGGAAGCTGTAACGTATAATATCCGTGTCTGTATCTTGTGTAGTGTTTATAATCTGTTTTCGGATATTATTCGTCCTATATATACGTAACATATATTATTAATACGTTTTAGAAAATTATGTTACATTTATAATACCGACATACATACACGTATTGTGCATGACTCAGTTATTATTTACCTAAAATTACATTCATAGTTGCATTATCAACCTTTTGTTATTATATTTTAGCATTCGTGATGTTGTTTCTTTTGCTTTTTTGCACTTCTTGTCACTTGGCTTATTACTTGACGTGGTAATGGTATATATATCATACGTAGCCACCCACTAAGCTTTGCGTGGCTTGCTGTTTACAAGTGTACACCATACCGTGTACCTTACCGTACTTGTTATACAGTACTCCATAATTCTACAGTGCAATAGCTACAGTGGTGTAATAAACAGTCGTGTTCCTGTAGTCTAAAAGTTTCTGGTACAAAGCCCGACTTTTATGTTGTGTAAAGATGTGCCGAGGATTCCCCATCCCAAATTTCTCTATTTCTGCTATGGTGTACTCTTTCTTGATTTTTATGGCTTAGGCAAGATTTTATGCTAGCTTAATTGTTGTTGTTGTTGATGTCGTCGTCGTAAGCTGTTTATCTACTGTTTGTGTCTTGTAGTTACTCTGGTGGCACTACGCTTTATTGCTTATGTGATTAGTGTGGTCCCGTCGTCAAGTGTTTGGTCGAACTTGCATTTTAACTCTTGACTGACAGTTACATAATTCAGCTAAGGCTGCGAATAAAGTACAGCTGTAAGTATATAACTGTAGGTCCAAGCTCTGTTACAACACTGTGGTGTCTAGTTACAACTAACGTGAACCCTGTCTAACTCTCGGAGAATAGAATATTAATTGGTTTTGCTAGAAAATGTTTCAGATATTCAATATTATTTGAAATTAGTGGTTGTTTTCTTTATGTTTGCACACTTTAGGTTCAGCAATTCGAAGCCTAAGTAAGCACGTAACATCTGCTGTAGTGAAAATTTGTCTTTTCTTAATTGGGGCGGGACTTTAAAATTATTTAATTAAATTTAAATTATTACTTTAAAACTAATTTTTTTGCTTATTTTGTTTGTTTTTGCTTTCTAGAAATTTGCTTTTCCTAACTTTTTCTTTCCGAAACATTTATACAGTATCTCTGTCAGATTCTCACTTTTCTTTTTATTGAAAAATAACTCCATTTACTGTCAGACTTAATCGATGTGACAGATGTTTTTTTTACCACAAACTTTTGCTGACTGTAAAGAACATGATGAAATGCAGTGTTCCAATTATTTTCAAATAAAACGGCTGCCAATTAAATGGCAATTTTAACATCACACACACATGAATGTTATTGCTGTTGTGCACATATTGCAAGAATGCTAGAATTTGCCGCAGTCTGGAATTTTTGGTGAAGTTTTTGTGAGTGTATCTGCAAAAATTGCTGTTATTTCATAAGTGTGGCAATTTGTGGTTGTGTAAAAAGAGTTTGCTATCAGTGCAAAGAATTTTCACCGATTTAAACAGTGGCTAACAATGCAGGGAACAAAAACTGAATATTGATGGTAGAATTGCAAAATCTTAATTTTTGATTGCAAAATTTAAAAATTCACAAGAAATAGCAGAAACCTTTTAATTTACATACTCAGTCAGGAACTTAGTAAATATTGTTTGGTTTATTCAGTTCATTCAAGTTTTGTTGTTATTGACTGTCAGATAACGTATAATACTTGATTTACTGTTATACATAAGTAGTATTAGTAGGAGGTGTAAACTGAAAACAGTCTAAATGAGTCTAAGATGTGTGTTGTTATTACACTGCCAATGTTTTTTCTTCGTCTTCTTTCCCAAGTTCTATTAGTGTTTTTGGTTTAAATCTATTCTGGGTTTATTTTAGGCGAAAAAAGTGGGGGGAAGCCCCCCCCCCCCCACTAGTGGGGGGGAGGTCGAAAAATGGGGGGAATAAAATAATCTGAAAATGCCAAAAATACAGTAAAAATAGCCTGTTTTCTACATATACTGCTATAACTATGCTAAAAAGTACTCTAAAATTGAGTTTGAGTACCAAAAATTTTTGACCAGAAATTTTGAAAATTTTGACCAAAAATCCTAAAAATTTGACAATTTCTGGGCACCTTAGGGTGAGTGGGGGGAAGCCCAAAAAAGTGGGGGGGGGAACTGGGGGGAAGAGGTCGAGTGGGGGGGAACCCGGAAAGTGGGGGGGGGGCGCCCCCGCTCCCCCCCCCCCCAGTAAAATAAACCCAGCTATTTTTTCATTTAAAGTTTGTATTTTTAATCTTAATTTATTAAACTCTTATTTCGCTATGTGCTAGCTGCTGGGGCTTTTTGGCCAACAACAGGGGAAGATGTAGATACGGGCGGGCATCATTTAATTTTTCAATTTCCAAAATAAAAAGCTTGAATGGATAGGTACAATACTAACCTGTGCCACCTCTACGAACAGTATGTAAATCCTTCTACTGTTTAAAGTGCAGAAAATTTAACCAATAAAGAGTTCTGCTTAAAAGTACTAAACGGTGTTGAACCTAGAATACCGGAAGACTTTTGAAATTTGTGATGAATAAAAACAAGTGTTCTGTTGGATTACTTGCTTTCATGTTTGTGCATATGATATATATAGTTTGGCTCGTATTTTTGTTTATTCTTTGAAGCGTATTTTCCTTTTTGATTTGTTTCCTTCCATTTCGTGTTTTCATTTTTAACTACTGTCGCAAGTAGTTTTTCTTTTAGTTTCCATGTGTGTATATATGTACGTGTCGTATTATGTGTCGTAATTGCTAATATACTAATTAAATATATAGTAGTAGCTAGATACCCATACATGTGTATGTTCATTTAGAATTTCGTCAAATGCTGGACATCGAACAAAGTTAATTTCTGTCTAGTCAAGTTTAAGGTTCACATCAGGAAAATACAAAACTGAAATTGAAAAGGAAAATAAAAAATAAAGTTGTCCTGGCATTTAACGAATTAGGCGCTGGCGCCGAATTTAAAATACAGAATTTTTTCTGGTGGTCGGATGAGTTCTGTTTATTCTCGAACTTGTAATGAAAGTGAAAATTGCTACTTTTTGGTGTATTAAATTAAACTATACGAGCAACGAAACTCAATGCACATGATAAATTTATAATAACGTTTTGTTGCTAAGGTTTTAACTAAATTATTTTATTCACCTCGGTTGATTTTATTTATATATAAGTATTAGATTTGGATATTAACTAATCCATTATTTGCTGCGCTGGTTGGATTTGGGACTCACTTGGTTTAATGCTAAGCGATTTGTTATGGTATGCAGTTAGTTTGTGTGATTTGTCGGTGCTGGTTATACAACTGGTCCTTTGGTACAACAATTTGTAGAATGCTTACCGATCGATTGTTTTGCATTTGCAGTTTTTGGGAGTAAATGTGATTCAGTTAATAAACAAACTTGTTGTTGTGTAGAATTATTAGGACTTAGGTATGACTAGAATTTGAGTTGACATTGACCCCTGTACAGAGTTTCCATTTACGTATGTACCCTTAGCACACCCATTACTTGAGTCAGACCTAAAATCTTTTGAGTCATGATCTTTGGATGGTGTACTTCATGATTCACCCCTTACTTTTCTTTGATCCGCTCTGGATTTTCTCCGAAATCCAATTTAAAAGTGGTGTGCGGGAATGTACCGCTGCACACCAATTTTTGAGTCATGGAACGATATTCTGCAGAAAGTTTGCAAATTTATTCGTCTTCATGGTCCACTCATCAAAAACAGCCAAATTCCTTCTAATGCAATAAATTTGAAAAATATTAAAAAATTTACCTGAATTTTACTCAATCTGTAAAAGGCTTGTAGAAAGTTCAAGTAATGAACAGCCTGTTGAGGTGGGATATCGCATCAACTACGTGGCCGAAACAAGCATTTGAAGGATAAGTTATTATTTTGTGATTCTAAAATTCGTTTTGAGTAAAAGTCAATGGTTTTAGTGCAGGCTCCAGCAGCGAAGCAAATTTTGAAAGTGCAGTGCAGTAACTATTTTAAAGACTTCTCGGTTTATAAATATTACACTTTTATAATTTATGAGGCTATAACGAGGCAATATAGAGAATTTTAGAGTTAAATAGATTACACGACTAGCCGGTAGCAGAGTTAAACTTCACAGAACTTCACAGACCCTCCAAACTCTCAAACATTACATCTATGAGGTTGATCGTGGTGTCTTCTCCCTGATCAAGCATACAGCTCCAACTTTAGGTTTCCAAATCTTTTCCCCTCTCCGTTGTTTGAAATGGACAACGTGGGCCTGTCGTAACTCCTGGAGGTAAGCCGTTTTCCAAATGTCCCAGAAGTGCTGTAAACGGCGTCGATTGGATTCCCGTCTATTCAGTAGAGTAAGAGCCGAAGAGGGATCGGGATCGTAGTCGGGATCATCTTCGTCATCTATTGGGGAAGTTGGTTGTTTAATGTGTATATTAGGAACTTGACAGCCACAGGAGCGATATGCCAACTGATACACTATTACTCACTCCACTTTAAAGCACATTTACTAAAAGTGTTTTACGGTAGTTTCGTCTTCTCACACAGTAACTTCTATCCACTCCTGCAGCCTATTTTTTATAGCAGGCTTATCGAGCAAGCCACAAGTACTCTTCAGCCATCCTAGTCACTGTTGTCAAGCGGGGGGGGGGGTCGGTGAACGACCACGGTTGCCCTGGGGGTGACTGCAATAACCGCACTGCGGTTTGGGGACCTTGTTTTCTGTCCTTGGTCTTCGCTTCTCCGCCTCGACTTTTTCGACTGTCCGCGGAGAGCAGCATCTTTCGGTTCACAAGATGAACCACAATGGTGCTGAAGCTGAACCACTTACAAAAAACTTTACTTTACGCGAAACTACTACTAATTAGACGTTTTAGAAGATTCTTACAAAAAATTATCAAAAATTAGACTTAATTTTTCAATTTTTACACATATAACATTTGAAGTACACTGCGTCCCGTCCGCTCACCCAGAATGGGCAGGTGTTAGCGTCTCACTGTCATTAAAGTTTTTTCGAATGCAATATTTGATCTAGGATAAACAGTGTCATTCGAAAATCAGAAAATTTTAAAAATTTAAGCTAAGTTTTTTCTCAACATTTTATTCTTACACCTGCCCATTTTAGGTAGGACGGGAAGCACTTTAGTTGACATCCTATATCTGTAAAAATTCAAAAATTAAGTCGAAATTTTGATACTTTTTTGTAAGAATCTTCTAAAACGTCTAATTATTAGTAGTTTTGCGTACATTATAATGTAGTTAGTAGTGATGTTTCAGGCACTGAAACTGAAACTGAAACTAGGTTTCAGGTTGTACAGGTTTCAGTTTCAGGCACTGAAACTGAAACTTAAACTGAAACTATTTTGGGAAGAGACCTGAAACTGAAACTGAAACTGAAACTATTTTAGGCGGCCGACTGAAACTGAAACTGAAACTAGATTGGGTTAAAACCTGAAACTCGGCCTAAAACTAGTTTCAGTCTTTTCTCAAAACATGAAGATTTGGAGGTTTTAAGCGGTTTTTTCGTTAATACTCTGCTGTAGGAGTATAAATAATCATAAATTTATGCTTTATAGTATGTCTCAGGGCTGTGAACTGCAGTTTTTCGAATGAACTGAAACTGAAACTGAAACTTCGACTGAAACTAAAACTGAAACTGATACTATTTTAAGATCCCGACTGAAACTGAAACTGAAACTGAAACTATTCTGGGAGGAGACCTGAAACTGAAACTGAAACTGAAACCGTCTTGGACCGCCGACTGAAACTGAAACTGAAACTGAAACTAAAATCGGTTACTGAAACAACACTAGTAGTTAGCTATTTATTACAAGCCTTTTACAGATTGAGTAAAAGTCAGGTCAATTTTTTAATTTTTATTTTTCAAATTTGTTGCATTAGAAGAAATTTGGACTGTTTTTGATGAGTGGATCATGAAGGAGTAAATTTGCAAACTTTCTGCAGAATATCGTTCCATGACTCAAAAATTGGTGTGCAGCGGTACCCTCCCGCACACCACGTTAAAATTGGATTTCGGAAAAAATCCAGAGCGGATCAAATAAAAGTAAGGGGTGGATCATGAAGTACTCCACCCAAGGATCATGATCTAAAGGTTTTGGGTCTGACTCAAGCAATGGGTGTGCTAAGGGTACGTACGTTTTCCAATGTCGTGTCCTCATCCTGACAGATTAGGTATGGCGCCTAGTCCCATATTAAAGTTGAAGGTATCAGTCATTCAGTGCAACTGCTGTTGTGAGCTAAATAGCGATAGAGGACACCCTTCGTGGAGAATTCAGTGAGCGGTGAGCTAAAAGTTTTAATGCTTGAGCTGTATTGTATTCCTATCTTTACTAGAGCAAACTAAGCTACTTATCGTTTTTACGCAACGCGCACCAACTCAGGAGTTCAGGACCGAAGAATACTGGGTTTTAGAAAGCACTTCGCCCGGTTGTACCTTTTGTTTAAACATGTTGAAAATAGTGTTCAAGTGTAATAACGGGGTTAAAATTGCCCCCTCTGACTACTAGATTTTTTTTCGAATTCCAATAGGCATGGGGTAAAATGCGACTATTGATTTAATTTGAAAACAGTTCTTCCTCTCTTTTTAGGTGGACTTTCCTATTATGTGCTGTGGTTTCCTTTCGAGTATTTTTATGAGTCACAGCTTTAATCCTTTTTAGTAGGCGCTCAGCAGATGTCAGGTACTCGTACCAGACCAGTCCTTCCTGGTGGACCTAAGGCGGAGAGACGAAGATCACGGACAGAAAACATGACCCCAAGCAGTTTTGATTGGCTCCACGCAGGAGTAGTTGCAGTCGCCCCTTTGGCAGGCAAAGTCGTGCCGTCCTAGGTCCTCCCCCAGATCTACAGCTAAAGTGGGCTGAAATCTAGAAGACCCACTCGCATAGGTCAAGATGACAATAAAGTGGCTCTGCTGAAAGGTCGGATAGGGACCGAGTTATCAGATAGAAAAGTAGGAAATCCAGCAAGCTGATTTTGATTTTTAAACCTAACTCAAAAATGTCGTTTCATAATTGTTCGATTGACTGGACGGTTTGCAAGTCCGTCCACCAAAAAGAACGGAAAAACAGACATTACAGTTGAAGTGTTGAAGTTGTCTAAAATATGTACAGAAACACACACTTTTCCAACCGTCGTGCATGTTTCTGTTAGCTAAAACTTACGAAATAACTTTAACAATCTGGGACCAGTCCCGAATTTTAGGTGAAACGTGAAAAGATAAGAAATTTTAGTTCAAACGTGTGTTGCAGACAACGCAGAGCCAGAGGCTACTTCAGTTGATCAGATTTTGGTCACTACCCGCAAGCAGACTTGGCTGCGGATCACGTTTTCTATCCCTGATCTCCGCATTTTGTACGTCTTTTGCAAAGGACTGTGGAGAGACAGCAGCACCATACAGGCCTCCAACAGTGCCTGCAGGGTGAAAAGGTCCGAACCTCCAGAAACAGCGAGTCTTTCCTGAATTTAAAGAACCATTTTGAGACTTGATTGCTGGATAGTTGCGCACGCAAAACAAAGCCAGCTTTCAGTTGGGTTTTCGGTACTTTCTTTTGAAAAACGAACTTTCTTTTGAAAAACGAATTCTTCCGCTTCACTGCGCCTACACTAGAATTAGGATCTGCGGACCAGTACCTAATATACTTCGAGGATGAATTGCAGTACCATAAACCTCCGATTACTGAAGCTAATAGTTTATAAATTTAGATGTGTTGGATAACAGTTACTCCTACAAACGTTAGTATATATTGTGTAAATTAGCTGGAGTGAATTTTTCTTTTCAATTACAATGGGATGGAACGGCCAACAGAACCAGTAAAACATTTATTATCCAGAATACATAAACTTTAATAATTAAATATCCATGTTATGGTACAAATACAGTACAACACAAATACGGAACCAATTAGACGAGTGACCAAAAAACGGTTAAAAACGGCAATACTTAAAGTCAAACATTTAATTAATGAATAAGTGAAAGTTATTAATTCAGTAATCGTCGTCATCACAGCTTTCGGTGAGAGAAAACGAACCAGAGCAAAAGGCGGAGCGGAGCAAAAACAACGATTTTCTGCAAAATCCACTGATTCGGCGCTCCTCAAAGGATTAGGTGTCATAGGCCAGATTCGGACCTAACCATCGCTCAATATCCGCAACACTGGCTGACTTTCGATTAGCATAGTCTTCAACCTAAAATAAACGACAAATCCACAGATGCCACAATATCTCATGTTCAAGCAAGCCACCATTGAAAGCTTTGCCATAGTTCAGCTGACAGGCTGAATAAGAAACATTCAGATGTGCCTTTAGCACTTTTTAATCAGTGGTCAAAAAATAAAACCGGCAAAACTGGACCAGGGTAGAAAATTTGTTGGGCCAAAAATAAAACCGGCAAAATTGGTTTTAAGTTTCTGAAAAGTCAAAGTTAGGTTTACAGGAGACCTTAGACCAGGGTAGAAAATTCGTCGGCACCAAATTTAAGACAGACATGTCATTTTTAGCACTGGACAGTCCAAATGAGACAGAACTGACGTAATACAACGATTCCAATAGATTATCAATTTTACTAAAATCATCATCAATTCCAAATTTCTGATCTGGGACTGAGCAGTCAAAAACAGTGTTCTGCCTTGGCACAAAGCGCGCCTAAAACCTCCTAAAGTACAGGGGCCTGCAAAAAAAACTGTTATATCTTTCGAAGTTTTTGACTCAAAACACTCTCTTCATATACCTGTTCCTTTGTAATCTTTCCGACGGCAAAGTATTTCGACTCGGGACTGGCAAAATAGAGACCACAAACGGACGCGGGCGGAGTCATGGCAAGCGATTCGGTTAAAACTATCCCCGTTTCCTGCTCAATGTTCAGGAGGCGCCAGAGTGTCTGCTTCTCAGTATGATCTGGCTGGGAGGGATAGCCGGGGGCGGGTCGAATACCCTAGAAACAAATTAGAAATTAATTAATTAAATTATTGCAATTTGTACAGAGAGCACCAATGATATAGATGTTATGTGCTCTTCTCTCCTGGCTCCGTGGTGTAGTGGTTGCACGGAGAACCTGGAATCCAGCCCCTGTTTCTTGTCGTGTGTACCTGTCTTGGCGGAGCTAGACTGGCTGTTTCCCTGTGTTTGGTCCTTGTGCGGCTCGGGGCGAGCCTCTTGTAAGCGAGGGAGAGATGTACAGAGAGCACCAATGATATAGATGTTATGTGCTCTTCTCTCCTGGCTCCGTGGTGTAGTGGTTGCACGCCTAACTGCAGTTCGGGAGGTCCGTGGTTCGATTCCCGGCGGAGCCAAATCTTTACAAATTAACGATTGTTAATTAGGTAAAAATGATAAACAAACCCTGGACTGCACCACTACAACCTAAGTTTAAGAATAGATCCAGAATAGCAGAAGACTAAATCCGATTTTTTAGTGGAAAACAAGTAGTTAGTCTTCTGCTATTATGCATCTATTCTGAAACTTTTTTGGTGCAATCCACGAAAAAGCCTACATTAGTTTACTTTTCCTTTCACTGTGTGTGCACACACTTAACTGTGAAGAGTAGAGTTGCAGCTGTTTTCTGCATACAACGTCCATTTGTTACAAGGATATTAAAGACCACTCAGTTAGGAAGGAAAATTTGTAGGCGGATAGTCGATATACCTGATACTTGATGGAATGCAACTGTTTAGCAGCCAAAATCTCATCCGAAGCATAACCCCAGAGATCCTTTCGAACCCGTTCGTGCATTTCTTCGGCCATAGCCTGGAAACAATTAAATCAAAATAACAACGACAACAATAAACAACTATACTTGCACAGCGAATAAACAGAAATAAATATTAGCAAAAATAGAAAATTGTCACCCCAAAGCGCTCAGAATGCACTGTATTAAAAAGAAACAATTTAGTAAGTCTCATGTACCAATTAATAAATCCATTAAAACTAAACAACGTAAAACAGCTTAGAATTAGTCAAAAATGCCTAGAAAAGTGCCGAAACCAAACCTCAGCCAGTCTGTCCGCCAACGCTTTGACCATAATACTGTTATAGTCATCATTATCCTGTTGGAACCGGTTTGCCAGAACTTCCTGACCTAGACCGGCCGTTACGGCAAAGACGCCTACATAGTCTGTGATTCCGCTGGACTTCGGCGCCACATAGTCTGACAGGCAGAGACAGTGACCTTCGCCCTCTGCCTAGAAAACCAAAAAAACACAGAAATAATTAGTTTGCAACAGGATGGAAAGAATAAGAAAAATATATATGGAGCCCTGTCTAGTGTTGAGCGTAGGGCGAATTTTTCGTTGGCCAAGCGAATTGGCTTGGTCCGACGTTGGTCGTTGGCCGGCCTCTGCCAAAAACTTCCGCCCCTTCCGTATACAGTTAAGCTTGAAGCCTTTCACACATCTTTGTATGTATTAAGGAATAATAATATTCGTTGATACATTATGCTAACGTGGGTGCAATAAGCCTGAAGCTTTCAACACTTTTGTCCGTATTATAGAATAATATTCGTATGCTGTATAATTCGTATAATACACGTACAGTCCTGGTCAGAAATAACTTTATTCGCGAAGGCGAATGCGAAGGGCCCTCGCGAATTTGCGAATGTAGTTTTACATAACTTTCGCGAAGGTCGGCTTGAATTTTCCTTCGCAACACAGCAGGGCGTGATTGATTACTTGTCAAAAGCTTAAGCTTAAACTTGCTTTTATTGCACAGCTGTCTGTCCAAAACTCTACACTACGCAGAGGTAAAACTGACCAGTTGGCCGGTGGCTACTAGCAGTTAAGTTAAAGCAGCAGGCACCCTGCTGTTTGTTTTGACATCTGTCCGAAAAACTGCGAATGCACAAAGGAGTCTGCATTCGCCCCTTCGCGAACATTCATCAAAATTTTTGGTGTCGAATGTCTTCGCGAAAGTGCGAATATTCGCGAAAATAAGAAACTTATTTCTGACCAGGACTGTATGCTGACGTGGTCATTACGTTAGAGTGACAATATTGAGAAATGGGTCAGTCTTCGGTAAATTCGGTCTTCGAAATCTTATTACTTTGCTGCTATGTCGTTTACCCTTCGGCATATTATTTTTACTTGCAAACTAGCGTAAACCGTAGAAAAAGCGCACAAGAAAACCAGTTCCCTGCAAGTGTAGATGCGAAAATCAATACGTCTACGCTAGGCCAACGACGGGCCAAACGGCCAACGGACAACAAACAGCCAATGGCCAGTTGGCCGCTAACAGGCAACAGCCAACGGCCAACGAAAACCCAACGGCCAATTGGCCGACCAACGGCCAACGAACGGCCAACGGCCAATGGCTTTGCAGGCCTTTGGCCGGCCAACGCCCAACACGAGCCCTGTCAGAAAAGACTAAAGTACGGTACAGTAGAGCTCAAAACAAGTATAAACTTTATTCAAGCTTGTCTTCTCCCCCCCCCCTTTTTGAATCTTTCTTGCAAAGGATCTAGTTAAACCTAAATTCGTTAAGTCCGCTTAATGCTCTCCCAAAAAGGAATAGTTACTTGCAGTCGCTTTCTATCCACACAAAGCCAGTCCTAATCTGACTAGGTGAAAAAGTCTCGAGGGGGGGGGGTCAATCTAATTTAAGCATTACCTAACTGGCTCCCCCCCCTCTCTTCGGGCATTATTCACCTGTTGCCTCAGGCCATAGAGTCTGTCCAGGGGTCGTTTGGGGTCCTGGGGGTCGTACAGCTGAATATCATCCCCGACCGATTGGGCGGGAAAGAAGGCCACAAGAGCGCTGGCTTTCAGAAGGC
Source organism: Trissonchulus latispiculum (assembly GCA_030248195.1). NCBI lineage: Eukaryota > Metazoa > Nematoda > Enoplea > Enoplida > Ironidae > Trissonchulus > Trissonchulus latispiculum. The sequence continues at coordinate 18,021 of JASAND010019489.1, read as the reverse complement.
CCTCGTCCACAATTCGCCTCAGTAGGGACTGGGCGTCATCAAAGACCCGTTTGGCTTCCTCGCCTACAAAACAAAAATGCGTACAACTGTAATAGTCAACGACCAAAAAATAGACAAAAAATAATTATTTGCAAAAGAATATTAAAAACTAGACACAAAGATGTAACTCATTCAATTCTCTGTGTGCAACAAAGATTAAGTTAATGAATGTTAGTTCAATCATTGGGTTGAGAAGGGGACATGAAATTGTAAATTAATTCTAATCATATCAATTTAATCTGTTCAGTTTGTTTAGTGAATCCATTACCGACCGACAGTCGCATCCTTGAAAATGTTGGGATAGCCACGATTTGGATATTTTCCACGAAGCTGCCACACATCAAAAAATGGCTTCCAGTCAATGTAGGAAATGACCCGGTTGAGATCGTAATCAGAAAAGGTACGAGATCCAAGAAAGCTCGGTTTCACTGAAAATCAGACAAAATTATCTCGACTAGAATATTATATAAATTTAAGTTGGTTCAGGAGTAAAAGGTTTTAGTCTCAGCAAGCTTTAATCAGAAGGAACTCTATTAAAATTCCAAAACTTGGTCATTAATTGACAGTGAATAAAGATTTAATAGTCTACAATAATGATAATACTAAATTATTAAAATAACAAGCTTCAAAACCAAACCCGGTTTAATATCATCAAAATCCAGATGCAATGCTTTACTGCGGGCATCTTTGAGACTGAAATAACGTCTATCCTAAAATCACACAATAGGACACAGTTTTATAGCATGAGACTACTTGAAAAGAAGGTTCTGAAAATTCAAAAATAAACAATCTTGAAAATTAAATTAAAAAATTTAACTAAAAACAAAGAAAAAGGGAACGGGAACACAAAATCACCTTCAGATTTTCATAATGCTCATCTCTAACATCCTGATACTCTTCCGTGATATCGTCCAAAAATTCCTCTCTAACCTTTTCATCCATCATGGCAGAACACTAAAATTAAAAATATTATAATAAACATCAAATGAAAATAAAAAGCAAGCCAAGCAAGAAAAATAATTAATGAAGTACGGTCATGAACCGAAAGAAATGCTAGACTGACAAACTTCAAAAGGCGAAAGCACCCTGACTGTGCCAAAAAGTTTTTTGTATACCATACATTATCATAAAACTTAAAAATAAATAAAAATACTGACGAAACTAAAAAATAAAAAAGCTCAGTCCGCAAAAGCAGATTGTGCATGGTATATGGTATGTGGAACAATAACGGTGTATGGAACATTTAGTAGCATTCAAACTTTGTTCAAATGAAAACGGCAACTAAAAACAAAAAGTGAAATTGAAAATCGTACCACAACTACACTTTTAGAGGCATCCAAAACGTGTATAGTAGGACCAGAATATCGTGGCGCTATCTTGACAGCAGTATGTGTTCTACAAACAAAACTCAATTAACACTCAATAACAATTGCAATTGCTATAACACTGCAATAACTAATCTAATTAACGCGTTTGGAAAAATTAGTTTATAATAACCCAAAATTAGTTTATAATAACCTCAAAATTAGTTAATAATAACCTCAATTTCCTGCTGAAATGAGCTTGCCAGGAAACTGAGTAAACATGACAGCCTATACTACAATTAGCAAAATTCGGCAAAATGTTTTTCAAAAAGTTTGAAATTCCATTTTAATGTTAATTTCAATCTTAATTGTTTAACTGTTTAATTTTATAATTTAATTTTAATGTTAAATTTTAAAATTTTCCTACTTTGAGGTTGTGGCCCCGCCAATCAGGAGGGGCATTTTCATTCCCATTCTCTCCATTTCTTTGGCCACATGAACCATCTCGTCCAGCGAGGGCGTAATCAGACCCGACAGACCGATCATGTCTGAATAAAGCAAAAAGTAGAAAAATAAAAAACAAACAGCATAACTTCAAAAAAAATAATAATTAGAACAAAAAATATATTAAAAACAGAAATTAAAATTTAAAAAATGAAAACTACAACTTTGTGACCAACTTTAATTACCAAAAAAACCAGCAGCTACAGCTAAATATTAAAAGATAAGTATATAAGTGTCTTCAATTATTATAGCCGAAATTTGTAGATCAAGCTATAGATCGTTATTTGGAAACGGAAAATCCAAAGTTCTTCCATTTATTCATTAATTAAATTAATTGTATTAATTAATTACACAAGTACCGGCTTTCTCTTTAATGGCAGTTTCCAAGATCTTTTCACAGGGCGTCATAACGCCCAGATCTATAACCTTGAAATTGTTACAGCCCAGCACAACGGCCACAATATTTTTTCCAATATCATGCACATCACCTTTGACAGTGGCAATTACCATGGTGCCCTGATAGGGACTCTAAAGAAACCAAATAAAAAAATCATAAAAAACCCACAAACGCGTAAAAACATTTTAAACAATAATTTATTAACGAGATTGCGTTTCCGCGATCCACTTTCAAATAATAACTAGGCGAAAATAAGGCGATAAACTTAGGCTTTCGAGCGTACACTTTTTATATTCTTGTCAGTACGAAGTGCAAGATTTTTCTTCAGCCAATTGGGACCTCGGTTAAAGTGTAATCAATTTTAAGACGAGTTTACGTTTTGTTGAGGGAGAAGGTTAGAAACCAGAAATTAGACTCCAGGTTACCTCTTCGGCTGCGTCCGGATTTTCTTCCAGTCGTTTTTTCAAATTCTCCTCCCTTTCCTTTTCCATGAAAGGAATCAGGTGGGCCACGGCCTTCTTCATGACCCGGGCTGACTTGATCACCTGCGGAAGAAACATTTTTCCGGAGCCAAACAGGTCGCCTACCACAGACATACCCTGAAAAAAATCAAAATTAAATTTTGAAAATCTAAAAAATTTTAAACTTAACAAAAATATAAAACCAATTACACATGCTAATACAAAATGCCCTCAAATGAGTCAGCTTTCAAAGTAACCGTAAGTTTTAATAGAAAGCTAGAATCTATGAATACGGGGGACTGAGATGCCAACCTCCGTGGGAAATTCGATGGACCCCATTAAATGGAGATCCCCACAGGTATCCCCTGGCATCCGTCTGGTCAACGGCGCAAATCGGCTCTGTTTCCGGGGGCATGGCATAGCCATGTCGAATTACACTGATGGCATCCAAGTGCTTAAATTATGCTACCGAGTGGTTGTTTGTCTCTTCCTCATTCTTGCCTATTCCGGCTTTTCTGAATGATGTGCTGCTGGCTTGCGAACTACGAAGACGTGTGCTCGATTTTAGATATGGTTGATGTGCCTCATATAGCCGTCTAGGCTGACGAGCCCGGAAATCACAACAACAACATCTATGAATACTAGACACAAGACATAGCTTTGCTTAACAGATATCGAAAAAATTTTCCAAAATAAAAATTTAAATTTTTCTAAAAATTTTCTCTACATCTACATTCTGTACCTTCATCAGTGGGCCTTCGATTACATTGAGCGGTCTGGGATACAGCTCAGAGTTCTGCCTCGCTTCCTCCGTATCATCCACAACATACTGATCTATTCCCTGAAAAAAGAAAAAACTGAACATGAAAAAACTAGAAAATAAAACCAAAGTACTTAAAAACTAAGTACTGAAAATAAGTACTAAAAAGTAAGTAATTACAGAGTTTATATTCATTAGGTAAGGTCATCAAATCCAAATTTAACACTGCTATGCAGTTGCGAGTTTAATGGATTTATATCAATTAACAGATTGCAGATAATATTATTCCGTTGAAGAATATTACAAGATAGCAAGCAGTGTATACCTTAACAAGAGAATATTCCAAGCGTTCCTCAACATTTTTCGTCCGCCATTCTAAAGTTTCTACTTGCTTCTTACCACCAGCAGTCATTGTCTAAATAGCACAAACAAAAACAAAATAGCACAAACAAAAACAATATAAAGAATTGCAGAAAACAACTGCAGTAATACCAAAAAATTCATATATACGACAGACAACGGCTTGAAAACAACCATAAACAAACTTATTTAAATCAGAAAAATTAATATTTTGTATTTTATTCACACATAAAACGCCTGATATTCTCGAAAAAAGACTAAAGTTATTATATACCTGTGCAAAGGCTAACATTTTCTCCGTAGCATGGGGGTCTCTATTCCATAGGAGATCCTCGCATATTTGTAACAGCTTTTCCTCGATGTCCGAGTATACAGGCAACTTTCCAGCATTCACAATACCCATATCCATACCCGCCTAAATTACGTAATTAGCCAGAAAAATAATTACATAAAGATAGTTAGAGATTATCGAGATACAGATTATTAAGAGATTATAGAGAAAGATTATAGGGAGATCATAGAGATTATTATATTCAATATAAATAGATGCATGACTAAAGCATAACTGAAGAAACAAATTTACTGAGATAAATTTTAAAAATTTAATTTAAAAATTTAGAAATTTAAATCTATAAAATTTGTGAAAATAAAGTTACTTCCCATTATGTTACCTTAATTGCATGGTAGAGGAAAACACTGTGCATGGCCTGTCGGACAGTTTCCATTCCCCGGAAGGAAAAGGAGATGTTGCTGACACCGCCCGACACTCGACAGCCGGGTAGGGAGTCCTGAAACAAAAGAATTCCTAATTAGTTAATTAGTCATTAATTAATAAATCAATTAATTACAACACAATATAATTTATGTAATACCATTTCTGTTTTGCTGTGCAGTAGCAGTCATCCTGTTAGCTTACCAGAAATGGAGCCTGCCGTTTTATTAATTTTACAGGGAACGTTTTAGCTTTAACCGAAATACTTGCATTCAGTTTAGGGCACAAAAAGCATTAATATGTTCCTTGCTGTGATGCTACCAACCTAGAGTTCGTAATGTGTATAGCACTGTGCCGCTAACTATAACCAGTTTCTCTCAGAAACCACTAAATGCTAGGCATGAGTTTCTAAACATCCAGTAAAAGCTTATTCAAGCAGTACGTTGCTTTGCCATTGTGGTAAAACGTAGCAAATTTACCAATCATTATACGTCGGTGTGTGTGTACCTTACCTTGATAATTTTTGTGGCAGCAATAAAGTCCGCACCATAGTTGTTATGCTCCTCTATGCCCGTAGCAATGGTGAGTATGTTGGGATCAAAGATGATATCGTTCGGATCAAAATTAATCTTATTCACCAGAAGGTGATAGGACCGACTGCAGATCTCAACCTTTCGATCCTTATCAGCAGCCTAGAAAAAGTGATTCAGAAGTTTACAAAATAAGGTCTTCTCACATTCATAAAAAATTTGAGAAGTGAATATGAAAACAGAAAAATTTGAAAAATGCATTTTAAAACGGCTGCCAAAAGTAACCAAACCGCCCAGCAACAGACTGTAAAATCCTATTTTTAAACGAAAACTACACTCTAATGTATATCGCAAACACGTAAACATTGAAATATCTTTAAAATTTTAGATTATTCATACACCAATTTAGATTAAAATTTTCCAAAATTAAATTTTAAAATTCAAGTTATTTTCCACACCTGTCCTTCCTCATCGAAGGCCATAATCACCACGGCAGCGCCGTGCCGTTTGACCAGGGAAGCTCGTTTCAGAAATTCCGTTTCGCCCTCCTTCAAACTGAGACTGTTGACAATACACTTGCCCTGACAGCATTTCAGGCCGGCTTCAATCACAGCAAAATTGGACGAATCAATGCACAGAGGAACCTGGGGGAAAAGACAGGACACAAAACTGAATATTGGAAAATGACAAAAATTAAGTTAAACCAAAAAAATTAATTAATTCCTTAATTAATTTCTCAGGAAAAACTAACCAAATTTTTGTTCCCTGAAAACAGCCGTGGGTGGACCGTCCGAATGTGCACTCACAATTTCACTGATTGGTTGATTTATTCCTATATTTGGTACATATAAATTTTTGTCTAAGCCCATTGGCTCTCTCTCCTGTTCGAACTAAGGCTTCGGCCTTAGTGACTGCAGGCAGGCGTTTTTCATTATTTCTTTATGATATTTGTCTAAATAGTTTTATCTGGTTTTATCAATTGTCTAAATTTCATACTTTATTTCTACATTTTGCATTTCTATACCTTTGCAGCATCCGGCTCGGAGGCAATGAGATTGACAAATTTGGTCATACACTGAACCCCGTCCAAGAGGCCATCGTCCACGTTAATGTCCAACACTTGAGCTCCATTCTCTACCTGATCCTTGGCAACCGTTAAAGCATCCTAAGACACAAAAAATAATGAAATTAAAGTGAAAGAATATTCTGTTCGTTCGGTTACAAGAAAATCTGACGAATCCTTCTCTGGGGGGGGGGGGATTGTAGCATTTAGGTGGCAGTTATATTTGCTGCGCGCAGCACAATAGAAAAAAATAAATGTGAACTTAAATTACTTATTTAATTTATTACATTTATTTATTTTATCAAAGAAAACATTTACATTAAAAAGTTTACAGAAATTACTTTACCTCAAATTTACCATCTCGAATCAAATTACAGAAGATCTTAGACCCGGCAACATTACATCGTTCGCCGATATTGACGAAATTTGTAAATGTCCCTATTCTGAATGATTCCAAGCCTAAAAACATCAAACAAATAAAACTTTAAAATAAAAATTAATTAACTAATTAACTCAAGTATTACGAATAATTCAAACAGGGCGCAATATCGTACGTGAGTACAAAAAAGACAACAGTTACAGCAGCCATTTTCTAGCCAAAACACAAAACATGAATACTATCAAAACCATGACTTTTACAATAATATTTTTCTACGGACCCTTTTAATCTTAATTTAAACTAAAATTTATTACCTGAGAGCATAGTGTAGCCTTCAAACAGCTTCTGTGGGGGCTCTCGGGGTTGGATTCCCTTTACAGCGTTGGCCACAGCTTTGATATGGTCGGGTGTAGTGCCACAACAACCACCCACCAAATTGACCAAACCGTCTAAGGCAAATTTCTAAAAAATAGTACATGTCACCATCGTGCTTAAAAATTCTGACAATTTATTGATTTATTTGGAATTCAGAAACTTACCTGTTCTGCCTACAAAAATACTTCCATTTTAGCAATATTTCTTACGAAAAGGGGGAACTTAATAGCCCCTAAGAAGGAGGAATACATTTATTTTTTCAAAAATTACTGGAATATTTACTATCGACTTTTCAAATCATCCCAAACTGTTGAAAGAAAACTCCCGAGAAAAGTTTCTCAGACTTCAGAAAAACGGGAAACGGGATATATATATATATACCGTTTTCTTGGTTTTCTTCGTTTTCTCAGCTCTGGAGATGGAGTGTAGTCTGAACTTAGTTTAACAGATTCAGTCCAACTAACACACTTCTGGCTTATTTTCCCGCAAAGAATAATTAATAGCAAAGCAATGCAGGAGTAGGTTAGCTTGCACATGCTTAATTTGCATAAAATTCCTACCTTGATGTCATGGGCAAACTGCTCCGGCGTTTCATCGTAGCCGCCAAAAGTATTTGGTAGACCTAAAAAATGCAAGAAAAACTAATAAAAACAATTTTTTCCGCTACATAGAGCGTTTGCCGTTACCGGATGTGTAAGTGTATAACAAAGAAAATGCAATGTACTCAGAATCTGCACACACATCTTTTATCTAACAAGCAGTTAGGCATACCCGCATTAGGATAGCAGATTACAAAAGCTTTCGTATTCTCTCCGACAGCCTCAATGAAGGGTCGCATCTCCGTAGCGCCTAGGGCACAATTCAGACCCATGCTGAAATAGAAAAATACAAACAAACAACAAATTAGCACTAAAGCAAACTAAAGTCTACGGGTTCTTCTTCTTCTTTCTTGGCGGCAATGGGAGCGTAGTCACCACCTCCACGCCCAGCACACGGCTGTGTAAGGCAGACCACAAAGGAAGCCCAGAATAGGGCAATAGAAGAGGTCCACCCGCCCGGTAGCATAATTTTAAGTCTTCGGGTTTACCTTTTTTTAACGCTCAACTGACATTGAGCTACATACATCAGTCTATACACATTTATACACAATGCATAAATGAAGGAACATAAAAGCCCACTTTATGCAACAGAACGATGTAGCAATTGTGTAGTTCAAAATCGCCAACCATAGTTCGAAACAGCCTGTTTTTGATAGATGCAAAAACTCAAGTAAAAACGGAGAAGAGAAAGTGGTCGATGGTCATCGCCTCAAAGTGGTGGTTTGGTGGACCCCCGGGATGGATTGGCCCCCTGTTCCCCCGGGTGCGAAACGATGGCCCCTTCTCTTCCCTTCCTTTGCGAAGGCATATACCTGCATCCCTCCTTCTCTGGTCAGAGGAGGACCGCGGCTCCCCCTCCCTTCAACCATTCCGCTATGTTACAACCCCAGGCGTTTTTTCGTCTGCCGGTCCAGGTAGACCCGCCTTCTGGAACCGGCTCCTGTTGATGGCGGGAGATGTCGAGCAGAACCCTGGCCCTCCCAAGTGGCCCTGTGGAATCTGCAATGCAAACGTCAACCGTAGAGATTACTCCATCCAGTGCCCTACATGCAAAAGGTGGCACCATAGAGTCTGCCTTGGATGGTCTGTGGCCTATATCAGAACTGTAATCGCTGTGAACTGGTGTTGCAGACTGTTTCATCCACTGTCAGGCAACCTGGAAACCAAGCAATCTCCCCACCAAACCAGTTTCCTCAGCGTCCTGCTCCACCCATCCCATCCCTAATGTCAATACAAACCACCCATCAGGCCAACCAGGCAATTCCCCCCCAACAGCAGTTTTCTCAACAGCTTCTAATGCCGACTGCCTCACTGCCCACTCCCCCTTTGATGCCAGCTGGAAGCACTAATGCTGGCCAGAGGAATACAAGGAATTTTGTGGATCTAAATATACTACAGTGGAACACGAACGGGCTAAGTCAATCGAAGAAGAGCGAAATTGAACGGATGGCAGCGGTGAATAAAATTGATGTGATAGCAATTCAGGAAACAAATCTACAGCCAGGCAAGGAATTTACTCTTAAAGGATTCACCTGCTACAGAGCTGACCGCTCCACTGCACGCGGAGCTGGAGCAATCAAAGGCGGCGAAACCGCCTGATTGGAGGGACATAGACAGATGTCATTGTCAGTCTCTGGCTCCGTAGAGCTTTACGCTAACCGCGTCTGTGGTGGTGTCCCGGGTGGCCACGATAGGTTTGAATAGGCGTAGATGGCTGATTCCGTTCCGTACTAAAGTCTGACCAAAAAATGTAGAAAGCGAAATTGTTTGCTTTATATCTCGTAAACGCTTCAAGATAACTGCCATAAATTATATATTTTCTGAACCGGAATGATGAGATCTTTCTTCTCGTGAAAAAAGTTTTTTGAAATTTCCCGTGCGATTTCAAAGGGTGCCGCTTTTATATGTCCAGAAGGATTGGTAAATGCTACAACCACGATTTTTTCAGGAAAATTTTCCCCTTGCCCGAATGTCCTACACACCAAATTTCAGCTTTGTTGGTTGAAAATTGCGTGAGTTATTCCATTTTTTAGATTTTCAAAATCCTTTGATCTTTGCCGCTTTTTCGACTTTGACTGGTTATTACTCGCCACTCGCTCAACGAAAAAATTTTTTGATTGGATTTTCAGGACCGCCTGGGTGTCCGCTTTCATCTGATATACGTGGTATTTCAAAATTTGAAAGTCGATTTTTTCGAAGAATACCACTTTTTGACCCAAAATTTCGGCAAAGCGAATCCAGCAAAAGTGAATAAAAATAACATAATCATAAAGTTCATTATGAGCTGAATCCAACGATATAAAGTTTTCGTGGCTACGACTTATATTGCGCCAGCAATGAATTTTTAAACATTTTCCTTGTTTCAGCTGGTTTTTGCTAGTTTACGCTGGTTCAGGTAAATCTAGGCGGCAACATCAAAGGAAGCCAAAAACCAGCTTGAAATAAGGGAAATGTTTAAAAATTCATTGCTGGCGCAATATAAGTCGTAGCCACGAAAACCTTATATCGTTGGATTCAGCTCATAATGAACTTTATGATTATGTTATTTTTATTCACTTTTGCTGGATTCGCTTTGCCGAAATTTTGGGTCAAAAAGTGATATTTTGATATTTTGATATTTTGATAAAAAGTGAAAGTGATATCAAAAATCGACTTTCAAATTTTGAAATACCACGTATATCAGATGAAAGCGGACACCCAGGCGGTCCTGAAAATCCAATCAAAAAATTTTTTTCGTTGAGCAAGTGGCGAGTAACAACCAGTCAAAGTCGAAAAAGCGGCAAAGATCAAAGGATTTTGAAAATCTAAAAAATGGAATAACTCACGCAATTTTCAACCAACAAAGCTGAAATTTGGTGTGTAGGACATTCGGGCAAGGGGAAAATTTTCCTGAAAAAATCGTGGGTGTAGCATTTACCAATCCTTCTGGACATATAAAAGCGGCACCCTTTGAAATCGCACGGGAAATTTCAAAAAAATTTTTTCACGAGAAGAAAGATCTCATCATTCCGGTTCAGAAAATATATAATTTATGGCAGTTATCTTGAAGCGTTTACGAGATATAAAGCAAACAATTTCGCTTTCTACATTTTTTGGTCAGACTTTAGTACGGAACGGAATCAGCCATCTACGCCTATTCAAACCTATCGTGGCCACCCGGGACACCACCACAGACGCGGTTAGCGTAAAGCTCTACGGAGCCAGAGACTGACAATGACATCTGTCTATGTCCCTCCAATCACCGCAGCTGCGGCAGACAGAAGAACCCAATGCTTCGACCCCTCTCTTCTGCCTTCTGGGAAAGGTTGTATAACTGTTGGGGACTTCAACGGTCACTGTCCCCTATGGGACTCGAACGCCATCAGGTCAGACGAACTCGGAGAGAAGATAGAAGATTGGTTAGATAATTGCGGCCTAATAGCCCTAAACGATGGCCAGAGAACCAGGACGAATCCTGCTTCTGGAAATGGCTCCGCCCCAGACCTGACAGTTGTCCACTCATCAACAGCAACATCCTGTGACTGGGAAGTAAGCGATACTCCATTCTTCTCCGACCACCACCCGATTCTTGTCCGAATCAGAGGAAGCCACAGGAAATCAAAGCAGAAGCCGAAAGTCAGACTCGCAAAGGCAGACTGGGCTAAATTCAGGGAAAAACTGGATGAACTGTTGCTGAATACCTGCACCGATGGCATGTCTATCCCCAAACTGTGTTCTGTCATCTCCTCAGCCATCTGTAAAGCCCAGAAAGAAGCTATCCCCGCGGGGGACTCCCGTCCACCCAGACCGTGGTGGTCGGCGGAGTTGGACCAGGCAATAAAGAAGAGGGAAGACCTGTCAAGGCAGGCTCAGCGGGACCCTAGATTCCTTGCCGCCTGGAGAGATTCCTGCAACGAGGTCAGGAACCAGATCATACAGGCCAAACAACTTTCCTGGAGACGCTATGCATCACAGTTAAATGCTCGATCAAATCCTTCGGAAGTCTGGAGGACGGTGAAATCTATCAGCGGGAAAACCCCATCCTCTCACTCTGGCAGTGCACTGCAGGCCGGTGCAAAAACCTTCACCTCCCCCAGAGACAAAGCCAACTGTTTTGTGGACACGTATGCCAATGTTGCCAAAATCATTCCCACTCGACAGGATAAAGCCGTCGTCCACGCTACCACGGACAATATCAAATCGAGTCATTCATGCTCCTCAAGTCCGGATGAAAACTACTGTCAGAGTTTCACTATGGGTGAACTGTAACAGGTGATTCGGCAACTGAAAGTCAAAGCGGCTCCGGGTCCGGATGGGATCCTCAATGCGAACTTGCGTCATCTCAGTCAACTTGGAAAGGAAATGCTGCTCTTACTCTGCAACCGGTGCTTCCAGGAAGGAGTTTGCCCGACTTCTTGGAAATTGGGCATCATTATTCCTATTTTGAAACCTGGTAAACCGGAGGAAAAGCCAGGAAGCTATCGGCCGGTTACGCTTACCTCCTGCATAGCTAAAGTATTGGAACGCCTCATCAAGGAAAGACTATGCCATTGGCTGGAATCCAGCAATGTGCTGGACCCCCAGCAAGCAGGTTTTCGAAGACTTCGATCCACAGAAGACCAGGTGCTAAGAATAACCCAAGCCGTCAGCGATGGCTTCAATTCCAAGAAGCCGGCAAATCGCACTCTATTGACGCTTATTGATTTCTCCAGAGCCTTCGACAGAGTCTGGCACTACGGCGTGCTGAAGGCTATGCTAGACCTTGGTGTCCCAAAATGTATTATCAAATGGACAAAATCATTTCTGGAAGATAGATATTGTCTTGTCCAGTATGCCGGCAGGCATAGCCGCCAGCGAAGATTCAGGAGCGGAGTGCCACAAGGATGTGTCCTCTCGCCTACCCTATTCCTAATCTTCATAAATTCCATCACACGTCGCCTGCCGCCGGGAGTTTCAGCGTCCCTGTTTGCCGATGACCTAGCCATCTGGGCCCAAAGCCAGAAGCTGCCTCAAGCCGAGGCGCAAATCCAGGCTGCCTTGAACTCTGTGGAAATCTGGTCAAACGAAAACAAAATGGAAATCAATGTCGAGAAGTGCGAATCGACGATATTTACAACTTGGAACAGAGAGCAAGCCTACCGACCGGACCTGTCACTACTCAACCGCCAGATCCCGTTCAACAAAAACCCAACCTTCCTCGGCATACGCTTTGACCCATCCCTGTCCTTCCGCAGCCACATTGATTCCATTATCCAAAAAGCGAGGAAAAGAAACAATGTCCTAAGAGCCCTGGCGGGGACCAAATGGGGCTGCCAAAAAGAAGATCTCAGGCTGATATACCTGACCTATATAAATTCGGCCATTGAATACTGTGCAGCCGCCTGGATGGCTACTACTGCCCCATCCAACCTCGCCCGTCTACAGGTCGTCCAAAATGAAGCTTCTCGTCTAATCACAGGTTGTCCGCCAGGAACGCCGGCTGAGCTGACACAGAATGAAGCCAACCTTATTCCATTCAAATTCAGAGCGAAGTACCATGTTGGTAAAGCCTGTGAAAGATGCCGTCGGCTACCTACTAACAACCCGACGAGGCCAATCTCTGAAGCTCAAGCCAACCAACGCCTGCCAAGCCAACCATCATGGAGAGAACTTGGAAAATAAATTCTGCGAAATTCTGGCACCCATGATCTGCCGGTGGAACAGATGCATCCAATGGCACCTATGGCGCCATGGGCGTTACCATCCAAATTGGAATTCCTGGAAGCAAACTGCAGCAAATCGGATCACCCTGAAGTCATCCAACAAGCTATTGCTGCCGTACTACCTACTTCCAGGGACCCACTGCCAGATCTGGAAATCTACACTGATGGCTCTGCGGAGGGCAGTCGCTTCAACGGCGGTGCCGGGGTCCACATCATCCACCATAGGACTGCCACAATCCGGAATATTTCTGAACCTGCTGGAAAAGTAACGTCCAGCTACAGAGCAGAACAGCTAGCCCTAGCCCGATCTCTGGAATGGATCCGTGATGCAGCCACGGCAGCGGACGAGAAAATAGTTATATATACCGACTCCAAATCACTCCTGCAGAAACTACGTGCTGGTCCTGCTTCTGCATCATCCGAAGCGGAACACAGCATATGGAAACTTCTTTGCGCCCAACTATCAGCAGTCCCAACCAGGTCAATAAAACTCATTTGGATCCCAGGCCACTCTGAAACAAGTGGAAATGAAACAGCTGACAGACTGGCAAAAATCGGTTCGAAATTGGCACAAGATGGGGTGCCGATTGATCTATCAACGGCGAAAAATATCCTACGAAGCCACGTCTGGGAAGAGTGGAGGTCCTCCCTAAACTCGGACAGACTTGACGAAATACACCCTCCTCCTGCCCCATCATCAGAACAACGCCTGAGTAGAGGAGAAAGGTCCACCCTGTCACAACTAAGGACTGGCGGGTTCAGTCCTCTGTTGAACTGGTATAGGCACAGAATTGGCATGGCCTCCTCCCCTGACTGTCAAGACTGCCCCGACGAGGTTGACGATCTGCGCCATGCCATCCTCCAATGCCAACGTGGGGATGCCGCTCGACTGCGACTCCTGGGAAATAGGCCCTCCCTGGACGTACTTTGGTCCTCCCCGATGCAGGTTATTGCCTTCCTAAGGGAATGCGGGCGGCTCCCGCCGGCCCGGGTCAATTGAGAAATCAACGACTGGAAGCAATCATCAATCAATCAATCAATCAAGAGAAAGTCTAAACTGAAACCTGTAACCTCCTCGTTTATGTCACCTCCTAAGCATACATGTGCTTGGGGGGTTTGGGGGGGGGTTTCCACCCCCCCCCAGACCTGGCGCACACCCCCCCCAAGAATCCTGATTTTTCCGTTTTTTTGGGAAAAAACCGGAAAAATCCGGTTTTCCGGCGGCCTCCCAGAACTTCCCCTCCTGCACATGTCTGCTCCTAAGTACGAACTAGGGGCCTTCTCAAGAAAGGGTAGAGTAGAATAGAGTAGAGTTAAAATTAACTGCTTTTTACTCCACTCAAGCATAAAGTTTCCCTCTTTTAACTCTTTCATGAAAAAGGATCCAGCTAATACTAACTCTACTCAACCCTAACTGTTACCCACCACATGGCATTGGCATGAGCAGTGCTGACAATGAAAGCGTCCGAAGTCTGACCGGACAGGGTGCGACCGCTTTTGTCCACAATCGTACCAGAGATGAAGATGGGAACGGCACTATATTCGTCAGACTCAAACAGACTTTGTACGGCAAAGATGGCAGCCTAAAACAGTGATCAGATCGGTCAAAGGGGTGGGGGGCGTATCCATATCGAAACAAAACGTCGAAATAGGCTAAAAGTTTCAAATTTATTTGCTAATTTAGCAGGGGCGCGCACAAAAAGGGGAACAAAACCAAACATAAAGAAAACCTTTAATTGTCTGCGCGCAAGCACGGGCATAAACTTCAAAACTGCGCTTACTAAGCGAAATTTGCTCGACTTTTACTTAATTTACGCTTATTTCAGTTTTGTAAGCCGTAGCAAGTTTTAATCTTTTCGACATTTTGAAAACTTTTCTTCGGCACAAGGTCTACTCACTTTCTACGTAATTCACGCTTATTTTAGCTTTTTAAACCTTTCCCTAGCACTTTTTTGACCTTTTCAAAAAGTTTTTAAATTCTGGGTGCTACGACCCCCAATTTTTTGAGGATCGTCAACTCTAAAAACTACATACGTAATATGTGCGCCACTGCTGACTAGGGAGTGTACTTTGAAATTGCAAGGATTATCCAAATGGATTTGTAAAATCGTCTTCTATGAAAAAAAAGGCGCACAAATCAACAACAATCTTTTTAGTTTCCAAATTTCTCAACATTTTCAACGTACGTACATACCTTAGCATTAGCCGTATCAAAGATGGTTTCAATCAGTATAACATCCACGCCCCCGTCCAGGAGACCCCGGGTCTGTTCAGTGTACGCTTCCACTAGTTCATCAAATGCTAAAATTTAAAGCAATAAAAACCAACAAATAAATTAAATTAAATTAAATGCAAAAATGGTACATGCAAAACACTGAAAGGAAAAATCAATTACATAACCGTACAGACTCAAAATCATACAAATAAAAATTATTTAAACTACTTAATCTGAATTGTATGAAAACTGTTTTAATTTCTCACTACTTACTGATCTTTGACTTTTATTCTCACTTACTGATATTTCGAAAATCAGGCCTTTCCACGGACGGTGAGATGGATAGAGTGCGATTGGTAGGTCCCAGTGCTCCGCATACAAACCTAGGAACGCCTGAAACCAGAGAAAACTTAATAGTTAAAAAATTAATTAAAAATTATTTCAATTCAAATTAAAAAACAACAGCCGCCCCTAACCTAAAATTTCTAAAATACACATAGTTCTCTGATTGATGAACAACTCAATAGACAAAACACCCACCACTGCAAAAATGCTAATATTTTAAACTGGTCAATCTCAAACAAAATCCGCATACTAATGATAAAACACTATGATCAGTGGATTAAATATCATACATTAATTTAAATTGAAAAATTAAATTGAATTAAAATTTTAAAATCATATGCATACACGTACCAGTTTCT
Source organism: Trissonchulus latispiculum (assembly GCA_030248195.1). Taxonomy (NCBI): domain Eukaryota; kingdom Metazoa; phylum Nematoda; class Enoplea; order Enoplida; family Ironidae; genus Trissonchulus; species Trissonchulus latispiculum. The sequence continues at coordinate 1,938 of JASAND010019489.1, read as the reverse complement.
TGGGTCACTTCTTGAGCTGCCTTTTTCGCTAGCACCGCCGATTCCTTATTTAGCCGATAGATCTAAAATTTTATTTAAAAAGTTAAAATTTAATAAATTTTAATATTAATTTAACGGAATTTAATCTAAAAAAATTAAAAATGTTTTATTCAAACAACTGATAATTAATGCCAATTTGAACGAACGTATAAGAGTAACATGCAGCAAAGTTTAGCCAGTTTTAAATAGCAAAGATGAAAATAAAATCAAGAATAGAAATAAACTATCACAATCTGGACAAATTAAAAATTAAAAATAAATTTTAAATAATTAAAATACCAACCAAATGTTCCATGCCGTAGTCAGACTGTGCAATTCTAGTTCCACTGAATGTGTTAGTTTCAATAAAATCAGCGCCAGCCCTCAAATATTCCTAAAGAAATAAAAATTGTGTGTTCAAAATATGAAGTGTAACAATAAAATAGTAAATAATTACGTATTTAGAGGTATAATTATACAAACATAGAGCACCCTAAATACTAAATAGTTTCTACACTAATTATTAAATTAAGTAAGTACAATTAATTAAACTGATTAAAATTAACGTTCTTATACTGTCTGTACCTTATGAATATCCAGGACTACATCCGGCCTAGTGAGCGAGAGTATATCATTGTTTCCTTTCAGGGGTTTCGGATGATCTTTAAATTCGTCGCCCCGAAAATCCTGTTCCTCCAGAAACCGCCTCTGAATCATGGTTCCCATGGCCCCGTCCAGAACCATGATTCGGGTTCGAAGAATGTCCTCCAAAACTTTGAAAATAGATTTCTGCTTCATGCTTGGAATAAATGTAATCCTGTATTAAAATAATCTATAAAAATACAAAAACAATACGTACGTATATATATACCAGCAAGCAAGCAAATAAAACGATATATAAATTGTAATCAGAAAAAAGAGGGCGAGAAAGTGAGCAAAAATTATTTCTGAAATGATAATTTCAGTAACCCCCAAAACCTCCTCCCACCTGGCTTTTTCTTGGGCCAAAAATGTTCGAAGGGGCAAAGTCAGGGGACCGCTTTCTGGGGCAGCAATTTTTTTCGAAAAAATGCTTAAAAGCAGCAATGTTTGCTGCTGAGTCAGAAAGTGAACAGCCTTTAACTTAAGCTTAAAATTGTTAAAAATATTAAAAGACCTAAAAACCCGGGTCGGAAAAAGATTTGAAAATTAACCTCAAACCCTATTTTTTAGGGCATTTTGAGTTTTGGGGGAAGAATTCTAAAGCGAGAACGATCCAATTCAACACAGGGGCACGGGCACCACCACACCCCGTAGGAAAAAGCCAGTCATCTTGTAAAGTGAAAAATTGACAATTTTAATTTCTCATTATGTATTGTATGTAGCATGCAAAAGGTCAATCAAAAATGCAAAACCCTAAACACACGGGACTAATAATCAAGAAAAACCACGTTAAAGGTTACAATTGTTAAGAAAGAAGAAAATCCACCAAATTCGCCAGACGGCGCAAACTGTCTACATTAAACAGGTAGAGAAAACCAACATTACTACACTTTACAACAAACAGGAAAAAGGCGGCTTGAAACCAGAATAAACCTGATATAATAGTATATATCTGAAATAGTTTTGCTAAACAAACATGAGAAAGTTGCGCGCTGTGGAAAGTCAAGTGCATGTTTACTAGGAAATTTCCGACTGGAAAGTAAAACAAAGTGTAGGGAACAAAATTCTCTTATCAAACTTTGATAAAGTTCAAAGTTCACTACACAGTTGCCTTTCCTGTTAACAACTGAACTAAAGTGATAACTTTAGCAGGTCTAGTAAACTGTTGCCGTTCAGAAGTCGATTGGGGTGGTGCAGGTAGGAGAGCTCCTAAACCGGAGGGGTCCGCTCCCCTTCGCGACTTGAAGGTAGAAAAAATTAATGAGAAAAATAGAAAAA
>JASAND010019487.1:0-36015 GCA_030248195.1 Trissonchulus latispiculum | reverse complement strand
CATGTTTCAATTTTAGGGAACTGGTTAAAGAAATGTTCTGATTTTTGATCTTGGTGGTGGTACTTTTGATGTATCTGTTCTGACTATTGAAGATGGAGTTTTTGAGGTAACGAAATTGAATTAGAATTGAACTAACTAAGTTTGCTAGCATTTTATAGATTCTACTACTTTTGCTTTTTCTTCTTTTCTTCAGCTTCGGTATCCTTGAAAGCCAACTGGTTAAAAATATTTTGTACGCATATTCCGTATAACTTCGGGATAAATTTTAAGTTTTTCGTGTTTTAGCTTCGTCGTTTAGTGAATTCGTTTTAACTCATTAAGATCAGCATTAACTTTTCTATATTAACTTTTTCAGGTAAAATCCACGGCAGGAGATACACATCTGGGTGGTGAGGATTTTGATAACCGAATGGTTAATCACTTTATGGCAGAATTTAAGCGAAAGCACAAGAAGGACATGTCCACCAATCCGCGAGCCATCAGAAGATTACGAACTGCTTGTGAACGAGCCAAGCGAACTCTGTCTTCGTCTACCCAGGCTAGGTAAATTATATATCTATTTACCAAATAATTTGAAATTAACTAAACTGACTGGCGTATTATGAAAACAGCAAATCAAATTTAAAACATCTATCTAACCTTCTCTCATCTTAATGTCTTAAACTTAATCTAAACAAGTATATTAATCATTAGATATGTTAATTTTTGAATATTTTACTGTGTGTATACCAACATTTTATGTTCAGTAAGTTTGCGAGCACTGCAAAGTTTTGTGGCGCTAGCTTGCAGCAGCAAAAGTATTGTGTATGTGTGGCTAATTTGTTTCTTATTTCAGCGTCGAAATTGATTCACTGTTCGAAGGAATTGACTTCTACACCAACATTACCAGAGCTCGCTTTGAAGAACTAAACTCTGATCTTTTCCGTTCAACCCTAGATCCAGTGGAAAAGGCTCTACGAGATGCAAAATTAGACAAAGTATGTTATCTTAATTTGTATGTACTTGATAACTCATTGTGTTGATATGCATTCCGAGACTGGCTGGGTAGCAACTGTTAAAGTAACTGCAATTTAATTTCATAAACGGAACAATAGCTTACATTTAAAACTTATCATTTTAGGGCCAAATTCAAGATATCGTACTGGTTGGCGGGTCCACCAGAATTCCGAAGATTCAGAAACTGCTGCAGGATTTCTTTAATGGAAAAGATTTGAATAAGAGTATCAATCCGGACGAGGCTGTCGCCTACGGAGCAGGTTTGCCGTCGCAAATACTCTTTTTGTGTTAATGATCTCATTTTAGGATTTTCTAAATTGGACGTTATGTGCTATCATTTGGTCCTTCATAATTGATATCTTCATTCATGCCTTGATCAAACTCAAAGTTTATTAATTGGAATTATTTGTTGTTGTTAGTTTCTGTAGCTTTTCATTTTTCAGCTGTTCAAGCCGCTATTCTTCATGGCGATAAACATGAAGCAGTACAAGATCTGCTGCTTTTGGATGTAACGCCACTGAGTCTGGGCATCGAAACTGCTGGCGGCGTCATGACGGCTCTGATCAAGAGAAATACAACCATTCCAACTAAAGTGTCACAAGTCTTTACAACCTATTCAGATAATCAGCCGGGCGTGCTAATTCAGGTTTACGAAGGAGAACGAGCTATGACTAAAGATAATGTAAGCAATATTTATTGATAGAAATATCTAACATAAGATCTATTTTAATAAACCTTCTGAACTTGTCTATCTGTACATAAACTAAAACAGTTTTAACACAAACATGGTATCTCGTCTGAAACCTTTTAAGAAGTTTCATACTTATATTTTATATCATTTAGTCCCTATTTAATTTATGAGTAAGGAATCAAAATATGACGTCTATTAAATAGTTATCCTCATTTGTTCAAGTGTTTCAGAATTTGTTGGGGAAGTTTGAACTGAGCGGCATTCCACCAGCTCCTCGGGGCGTCCCACAGATTGAGGTCACTTTCGACATCGACGCCAACGGTATTCTTAATGTCTCAGCCGCTGACAAAAGCACAGGAAAGCAAAATAAGATTACCATCACTAATGATAAAGGTAAATTCGGAGATGAATTGTTAATGAATTGTAAAAGATTATGGACTGTTTCCAACCGAAAGTTCTGGATTATTCGGCTTTTCAGTGACTTGTTTAGCATTTTCAATTTGAACGAAACATTTTACATAGGTATGCTTAAGGTCTGATAGCGCAGGAGCCGCTTCGCTTGGATAAAATCCTAGCGATGATGTATGATATAATCGCACAACGAGTTCCACTTTTTGATTTGTGTTTCATCAGTGCTTGATTTCATATTGAGAAAAACCTTTGACTGTGTATGAGTTTATTTTAGGGCGTCTTAGCAAGGAGGACATCGAAAAGATGGTCCACGAAGCAGAACAGTACAAACAAGAAGACGAAGTCCAGCGAGAACGAATCTCGGCCAAAAATAATCTGGAATCGTATGCTTATAATATGAAGACAACAGTTGATGATGAAAAATTGAAGGTATGAGCAGCGTTGTAGCCAAGCCAAATCTTATCAAACGTATTCTCTTGACTTAAAAGAATCTAGCTTATATCGAAATTTTTTTTTTCTAAATTTTCTTAATAACGAAACTTTTACGGAAATTCTCGTACTCACTTAGCCAGTTAACTCACTTCGAGCTCTTTGCCATTTTCGTTTTTGCTTATAAACTCTCACTTGGCCATAAAAAAGGAAGCTTGTCGACCTGCGCCTGCAGCAGAACACAAGAAAGAAATATGATTGTCGGTACGCTTTAGAGTGTCAAAATCACTGTTAGCATTTGTTACTACAGGACAAGATTTCTGATTCGGACCGCAAGATGATAATCAACAAATGTGAAGAAACCATCAAATGGCTGGACAGTAATCAGCTGGCGGACAAGGAAGAATTTGAGCACAGGCAGAAGGAACTAGAGTCTGTATGCAAACCCATCATCACCAAGCTTTACCAGGTACGAATACAGACTAAAGACTTTATAGGTATCGCGTGAGAAGGGATCCCACCAGACAAACTATGGGAATAAGCTGTCAGTGCTAATCGGCTGATGATTAGCTCCGTCTATATATATCTATCGAGCGCTATCAGATTATTTGCCATGCATGTTGCCTTGGTTTATAAGTGTGGTATTAGTTCACATCAAACCTTCCTTGAATTTAAGAAGAAATTTTCAGTTTTATTATCAGCGTTTTGTATATTATTTTAGGGTGCCGGAGGATCTCCCCCGGGCGCTGGTCCTCGTCAAGGTGGCGGCGGATCGAGTGGTGGCGGTCCCACAATCGAAGAAGTTGATTAAGAAATAGAGTTACCTATGACAGCTGACTGTTAAAATACGAGTATCTTGTATATATCATGTGTAAACTATGTTGGCTTTAATTTTGCATAGTGCTTTGTAACTTGTTAATATGCACTGTTTATCATATTATTTCTTGTTAGCGCTAAACTTGTATTTGCAATGCAAACTTTAATATTAAGTATTGTTAGGTATTTGTTAAGTAATAAATTCTTACAAGATCCGAGCTGCTGATCTAAAGGTCCTGATTTAACTGAAACTGATCCTAAAGCACGGCGTTATTCAGATTAAGGTTCCAACTCAAAGCTGCTGAAAGTGTCCACATTAGAGGCCTGCACGGGCCGAATTTTTGGGAGGTGACTAAAACCAGGATCGGGATCAGGATCAGGATCAGGATCGGGTGACTAAAAACAGGATCCATTTCAGGATCGGCTTGTAACTTCAGGATCGGGTTAGTAGTGGATCCTGATTTCAGGATCGGGTGTCTAAAAACAGGATCCATTTCAGGATCGGCTAAAAACTTCAGGATCAGCTTCAGGATCGGCTTATAACTTCAGGATTCGACTTAGGGGCGGATCCTGATTTCAGGATCGGGTGTCTAAAAGCAGGATCCATTTCAGGATCGGCTAAAAACTTCAGGATCAGCTTCAGGATCGGCTTACAAGTTCAGGATTCTTCTTAGGGGCGGATCCTGAGTTCAGGATCGGCTTGTAACTTCAGGATCAGCTTCAGGATCGGCTTATAGGTTCAGGATTCGGCTTACGGGCGGATCCTGAGTTCAGGATCGGGTGTCTAAAAACAGGATCCATTTCAGGATCGGCTTGTAACTTCAGGATCAGCTTCAGGATCGGCTTATAAGTTCAGGATTCGGCTTAGGGGCGGATCCTGAGTTCAGGATCGGATGTCTAAAAACAGGATCCATTTCAGGATCGGCTCAAAACTTCAGGATCAGCTTCAGGATCGGCTTATAGGTTCAGGATTCGGCTTACGGGCGGATCCTGAGTTCAGGATCGGGTGTCTAAAAAACAGGATCCATTTCAGGATCGGCTCAAAACTTCAGGATCAGCTTCAGGATCGGCTTATAGGTTCAGGATTCGGCTTACGGGCGGATCCTGAGTTATCGGGTGTCTAAAAACAGGATCCATTTCAGTATCGGCTTGTAACTTCAGGATCAGCTTCAGGATCGACTTATAACTTCAGGATTCGACTTAGGGGCGGATCCTGAGTTCAGGATCGGGTGTCTAAAAACATAAATAAATCTAGACCCAATAAAAAGATTACAGCAAGCATTGAAAGGAAACTTACGAAACAAGTATTAATCACAAGTAGCAATTTTACAAATTGTGGATCTGTGATGTATGTAAGTTATACGTTCGACAGCATTTCCATTATATGTATGGCCAGGAAATAACAATAAAGCTGTTATTTCGCATAGCTACACATTTGGCTGGGCACAAGCATCACGTGACTAGTGATTAACTTACTGCTCTCTGACATTGTACAATTTTACACTGAAGTTAACGGAATGTTTTGTGATTCAGTTTCGATATATTTAGTAGTCCCCCATATGAAGGTTTACAGCTGCATCTGTGTTTCAGCCACAAATCTTTGATCTTTAGTTAATGAAATGCTTTCCGTTACATACATAATTGTTCGTTTATATATTGTTTTACATGGAATGTATGAAACATTAAAACTGAAACTGCTCCAGTTTGTATATTATCCTATTTCAGCGATTATTTGGTGGTTAATGGCGAATATATTTGTGATGTAAAGTGTAAGTAAGAGTGCAGTAAGTTAATCACTAGTCACGTGATGCTTGCGCCCGGCCAAATGTGTAGCTATGCAAAATAACAGCTTTATTGTTATTTCCAGGCCATACATATAATGGAAATGCTGTCGAACGTATAACTTACATACATCACAGATCCACAATTTGTAAAATTACAAATGAAGCTGATCCTGAAGTTACAAGCCGATCCTGAAATGGATCCTGTTTTTAGACACCCGATCCTGAACTCAGGATCCGCCCCTAAGTCGAATCCTGAAGTTATAAGCCGATCCTGAAGCTGATCCTGAAGTTTTGAGCCGATCCTGAAATGGATCCTGTTTTTAGATACCCGATCCTGAACTCAGGATCCGCCCCTCAGCCGAATCCTGAACTTATAAGCCGATCCTGAAGCTGATCCTGAAGTTTTTAGCCGATCCTGAAATGGATCCTGTTTTTAGACACCCGATCCTGAACTCAGGATCCGCCCCTAAGAAGAATCCTGAACTTATAAGCCGATCCTGAAGCTGATCCTGAAGTTACAAGCCGATCCTGAAATGAATCCTGTTTTTAGACACCCGATCCTGAACTCAGGATCCGCCCCTAAGAAGAATCCTGAACTTATAAGCCGATCCTGAAGCTGATTCTGAAGTTAGAAGCCGATCCTGAAATTTTCCTGTTTTTAGACACCCGATCCTGAACTCAGGATCCGCCCCTAAGAAGAATCCTGAACTTATAAGCCGATCCTGAAGCTGATCCTGAAGTTTTTAGCCGATCCTGAAATGGATCCTGTTTTTAGATACCCGATCCTGAACTCAGGATCCGCCCCCAAGCCGAATCCTGAACTTATAAGCCGATCCTGAAGCTGATCCTGAAGTTTTTAACCGATCCTGAAATGGATCCTGTTTTTAGACACCCGATCCTGAAATCAGGATCCACTACTAACCCGATCCTGAAGTTACAAGCCGATCCTGAGATGGATCCTGTTTTTAGTCACCCGATCCTGATCCTGATCCTGAAATGGATCCTGATCCTGATCCTGATCCCGATCCTGGTTTTAGTCACCTCCGAATTTTTGCGGCCCGGCCCGGCCAGTGAAAAATCTTTCTCGGCTCGCCCGGCCCGGCCCGTCAACTGCTTCGGCCCGGCCCGGCCCGGCCCGTCAAAATTTTCGGCCCGCCCGGGCCACGAAATTTTTTCATTTGTTCCAACATGCAAAATTACGTAAATAATTTTGTTAGCTTGGTTATTAAAAACAGAATCTCTGGTTTTCAGTGCTTTTTCTAGGAAGTGTATTTTCTAATAACTGTTTTAATGGTTTTTAAACGCAGTTTTAAGGACAAAATAATTTTTGTCGTTCTACAAATGAAAGCAAAAAGATAATACTGTCTCATGTTGACACTTTGTATATAAGACTGGGACGCTAGAAAAACAAAAAACTGAAAATACCCTAAAAGGTTACAGTGGCAACATTTAAATATTGTAGTTTTATTAAACCAGATGAAATTTTGTGAAGTGCGCATTTTTATAAGAATTAGTTGAGAATTAAACTAATTAGAAGTAAAGGACTTTAGAAAGATGCAACTATGCAGAAGGAGTAAACTTTCATTTCTAAAGAAGTAGTAAATCTTTGCTCCACAAACTCAAAACTTTGATTTTTTTAAACTTCGTTTTTCTAAGTAAATGCACCGTTTTCTCAAAAAGACAGCAAATACATCAAAACCAAAATAAAATACTTACACTGTTACTCATACCATATATATATATTGCCCTATTCCAAAGTTTCATATTCTAATATTGTAAACGCTAAAATTACTTGGGCGAATTGAGGATTTGACATTAATGATGTGACGATAAATACATGTATTATTTATGAAAATAAAATGCTAACGTTATTGCGGGAAATCAGTGTTAGTTTGAAAGAAACATATTACGGAAACACAAAACATTTTAAGCTAAAATATGAATTACTATTTTATAGTTAAATCTTTCAAAAAACTAATAGCGGGCCGGACTGTCGGCGCGCGGCCCGGCCCGGCCGGTGTGTTGCGGCCCCCCCCCCGGCCCGGCCAGGCCCGTGAACTTTGGTCGTCGGCCCGCCCGGCCCGGCCCGCGGGCTGGGCCGGGCCGGGCCGCGAGCCGTAATGCAGGCCTCTAGTCCAGATGTGCTTGCTTTTCGCAAAGCCCCCTTATTTCGATAAATGATTGCCTTAATGATATCTTAAGAAGCAACACCCTTCGCAAAGTTTTGCTTGGTATCACTGATTCTAAATTCGACATTAGAAACTCCAATACGTTACAGAAATTAGCTTTTCTACAGCTGTCTTATTTTATGCTCTCTTTAAGAGCTAAATTTATGTTTACTCGTCATAGTAATATATAGTAATAGTTGCAATTGGGTCAAGTTTAGCAACTTGGTTAGCTAATTTCCTCAAGTTTACGGAAACGTTTATGAAACTCTTGCAATCCACAGTAAATTGGCCCTTGGTCATCAGCTCATTTAACTCCACAACTTTGCAACAAATCAGGTTTACTAATGTCTGACCAAAAAATGTAGAAAGCTAAATTATTTTCTTTATATCTTGAAAGTGTTTCAACATAGCTAGCTATCATAAAGTATGTGTATGTGGGTGTGATGTAGAGATGAGGACGAGCCGAGATTTTCCGGCTCGGCTCGGGAGAAGATCTGGTCTGCTCGGCTCGGCTCGGAAGAATACTAAAAGTGGGTCGGCTCGGCTCGGCTCGCCCAGCTTGAAATTAGAAATTTGACCGATTGCACCGAATTGTGTATTTCTGGTATGTAAATCAGCAGTGTTACAACATTTTCTGCTATCTGATAAATTGCTAGAAAACTCAAAGCCACAGTAATAATAAGACAATACAAATTTTCATTGTAATATTTTTGATAATACCAAATATGACAAGTTGAAATAATTAAGTCAAAATGTGTCTTTCTAACTACACCATTGACAGCCTAACGTTTAAACTAAGTTGGCGTGGAATGAAGGTACTTTTTTTCGCTACATGCCACACCCCAGTCGCTTTCGCCTGAAGGGGTAGTGCCCGATCTAAATTTAGTTTTTCGGAGGGAGTAGGGAATCAAGATCAGGCACTGAATAATTGCTGTATGCAATTACCCGAGGCGTCATCTAGGCTACTGCCGAAACAGAAGTGACCCCGCTGCTATGGAGCATTCGTGATCACCCGTTGGCTCCACCCAAAAGGGTTTCCCCTCTTCAGCGGCCAACTCCTTGCAAATCTCGGTTAACGCAATAGTAGTAATTACTAGGAAGGAGGGGTGGAAGATCTGGTACTGCAGTACCAATTTAATTGTAAAAGTTTATAAGCCAAATTTGGAACTTTCGTGTTTTGAGCTGCGAAGCGGGGAGTGCATCCAGCAATCTCCCCAGTCAACTCACAGTGTGTATGCGTTTCATTTCAATAAAATTTCCCGGTCCTGTCGGACCAGCAGAGTTGGGGGACAAGAATAGTACAATTATACAGAGCAAGGTAATTAATTAGTTCAGCTTTAATATTCGTCTCGTCCTTCCAAGATTTGTTCTTTCTTTATGAAGACTCTTGAAATCCATGGGGCCAAAGCGCACAGATGCAATTTAGGGAAACCATAATTTGTGATTATTCCCGGAAATTGGCAGGCATCGACTCAATGGCTGTTTGGGTTGAGGGTATTGTGTCTAAAATGTGAATATGCTCTGCAAGGTATTGGCTGGGGATTACCCGTTATGCCCAAAGTAATATATACAGTGTTATTCAGTCTGCACTCTGCCTAAGAATCCCTCATCAGCTCAATAAACAGCTCATCTAGAGTTGATTGTTATTGGGAAATATATACGGTGTTCCATTATTCGTTTAACCATGGCATATGCATTCAACAGTATGACTGTATAGCTCGATACCTGGTGACTTCCTGCGTCAGTAAAGTGAGCATACAAGCTATAAATTAGAGTAAACTTAGCCGCCTTCGTTTCTGTAGTTGCCAATCCATAATCCTAGCTGACTGAGTGATTACTATTTATCCATATTTGGTCGTTTGCGGTTTTACATACCATTTTCTACAGATCTGTAAAATATGATTTTGGATGATACAGATATGTTTTCGTTTTAAATCGAAATTAGCTACCTGAACATTCACCAATAGTCTTTCTTTTCCATTGACTTTGACGATACTTTATGGTTTGTAACGTTTCTAAGTTTGACGTATTGATACAGCAGCATTCTATATTAATTTATATACAGTAGCACATTTGTATTTGATTTCATAAATTCGTTTTTGATGATAAAACAACAAAACTGAATAAATTTACGTAATTTAGACTTTAAGTTAAACACAAAATTCTAAAAACTTAGCTTTTGTCGGGCTACACATTCCCACTTGGTCGAATGAAGGTATGAATAAAGACAAGGAAAATGAGAAAAATTCAAAGTTGAAAACAAAAAACAGAATTCATTGAATTTGTTGGCTATTTTGTTTGAACAAATTCAGAAGCAATTACAGCGAACTTCAAATTTTTCGATAGGGTCGGCTCGGCTCGGAGTTTCAATTATCCGGCTCGGCTCGACTCAGCTCAGCTCGGCTCGGGAGAAATTGTTGCCGGCTCGCCTCGGCTCGGCTCGCCGAGCCGAGCCGAGCCGCGAGCCAAAATCCTCATCTCTAGTGTGATGCGATCTTTCTCATCATTAAAAGAAATTTTTGAAATTTTCCATGCAGCTAGATATATAAGGCGCCGCATTTATATGTCCAAAAGAATCACTTACGTAGTTCCAGCATTCACCGATCTGTTGGACACATAAATACACTTCTGAATCTGAAGTTGCATGGAACCTTTCAAAATTCCTTTTAATGGAGAGACAGATCTCGTCACTCCGGTTCACAAAATTTATATCCGACCATTGTTGTTGTGCTCAGCTGTTAGCAAAAAATTCTGAAGACTATAACAATTAACTCAATAAAACTAGCTCGCTCGCTTTATAAAATTTCGTGTGAAATAATTGGCCCAAATCCGTTATCTGGCATCTCATAAAATATTTGTGCAGCCATCCTGCACAACTTTTGAAATTGTGCAGCTGGCTGAGCTCTTCAAAACATAGGTTGTCGTAACCTATTAAATTTTATCTTGGTAAGGAGAACATGTAAATATTTGATGGTCTCTAGCGTCTAAACGTTATCTGGCACCTTCCTTTTGACAGTGACAATAAACATTGCCATTGACATAAAGTTTACCACTTGACCGCCTGCGAAGAATCGACCCTCTTCATTCCCGAAGGGCAATAACATTTTTCCAACGTGGAAATTAGATCGAAGTTAAAAAGACTTGCATAGCGCATACAATGACTACGGCACCATTGCCTTCCCCACACTCATCTTCATTCCCGAAGGGCAAATGCCTGTTTCAACAAATTGTCGGATTTATGTTAATAGGCGACGACTAGGCGACAATGTCAGAATTCTGCCAAATTGTCATTTTGCATTTTTTGTCTTGAACTGCCGTTATTTTAAACATGGAAAAGTCATGTCACTTATTCCAACTAAGATTAAGTGGCAGGTTTTATGTGTTGAACATAGGCGAAATTGTCAAAATCCTGCCAATTTGGCATCTCACTATTTTTGACTTCTACTTGCAGAAATCATGTTCTCTGAAGCTTAAAATAATAATGCCACTTATTCCGATTAGAAATAAGTGGCAGGTTTTACGTGTTAAACATAGGCGAAATTGTCAAGTCAAAATCCTGCCAATTTGGCATATCACTATTTTTGACTTCTACTTGTAGAAATCATGTTTCTGAAGCTAAAAATAATAATGCCACTTATTCCTATTAGGAATAAGTGGCAGGTTTTACGTGCTAAACATAGGCGAAATTGTCAAAATTCTGCCAAATTGTCATTTTGCATTTTTTGTCTTGAACTGCCGTTATTTTAAACATGGAAAAGTCATGTCACTTATTCCAACTAAGATTAAGTGGCAGGTTTTACGTGTTAAGCATAGGCGAAATTGTCAAAATCCTGCCAATTTGGCATCTCACTATTTTTTACTTCTACTTGCAGATATCATATTTCTGAAGCTTAAAATAATAATGCCACTTATTCCTATTAGGAATAAGTGGCAGGTTTTACGTGCTAAACATAGGCGAAATTGTCAAAATCCTGCCAATTTGGCATCTCACTATTTTTGACTTCTACTTGCAGAAATCATGTTTCTGAAGCTTAAAATGATAATGCCACTTATTCCTATTAGGAATAAGTGGCAGGTTTTACGTGTTAAGCATAGGCGAAATTGTCAAAATCCTGCCAATTTGGCATCTCACTATTTTTGACATCTACTTGCAGAAATCATGTTTCTGAAGCTTAAAATGATAATGCCACTTATTCCTATTAGGAATAAGTGGCAGGTATTACGTGTTAAGCATAGGCGAAATTGTCAAAATCCTGCCAATTTGGCATCTCACTATTTTTGACTTCTACTTGCAAAAATCATGTTTCTGAAGCTTAAAATGAAAATGCCACTTATTCCTATTAGGAATAAGTGGCAGGTTTTACGTGTTAAACATAGACGAAATTGTCTAAATCCTGCCAATTTGGCATCTCACGCTTTTTTACTTCTACTTGCAGCTATCATATTTCTGAAGCTTAAAATAATAATGCCACTTATTCCTATTAGGAATAAGTGGCAGGTTTTACATGTTAAACATAGGCGAAATTGTCAAAATCCTGCCAAATTGGCATGTCACTGTTTTTGACTTCTACTTGCAGAAATCATGTTTCTAATCTTGAAGAAATTCAGCCACTTATTCCTAGAGAAGCAAGTAAAAGCCAAAAAATGCAAAAGGCCAGTTTGACAGAATTTTAAACACATAAATCCGACAACTTGTTGAAACAGGCATTTGCCCTTCGGGAATGAAGATGAGTGTGGGGAAGGCAATGGTGCCGTAATCGCTGTTTGTGCACAGCAAGACTTTCTAACTTCGATCTAACTGCAACGTTGGAAAAAATGTTATTGCCCTTCGGGAATGAAGAGAGTTGATTTACAGTTATTTCATGTTTTACCTTCTTACTGACAATTTAACGTCCGTGCCACATGGAGGTTTGATGCTGGAACATAAAATGTTTACACGGCTCCCTTTACCAAAATGTCTGTTTTCTGTCATGATTGCATACTTTTCTAAGCTGAATTTTTATTCTGCACAAATTTCAAAGTTGTGCAAGATGGCTGCACAATGTTTATGCGAGATGCCAGATAACGGATTTGGGCCAAATAATTTGAGATGATTTTTAAGGAATTCCTGCTGAAATTCTTATAGGCCCACTAAGGAACACATATTGCCTTTTTGGGGCCAACTTGTTTGCATTTTTAATTCTAACCATTGGAGTTTTCTCCTGCAAGCTTTTTTAATTTACAAGTATAAGAACCAAGAAAATTTCAACCAGTTAATTTCTAACTTTAAAGCCTATAAAATTTTGCAACAAATCGAAAATTAATTACAGAAAACCTAATAATAATTGTTTTTGAAAAATATTAAAAACCGTGAAATCTTGAGCAACCAAAAAGGCCATCAATAATTAATAAAATTTTGTTAGTAATTTTTATGGAAAAATCCATAGTCCATATGCAAAGTTAGAAAGGCTGCTGTATATAACTTCTTTGAAAATTCTGATTAAAAGTACACTTATTTGAACTCCAATTTATAAATTTCGTTGCTTAAAATGTTGTGATAAAATTAACAGAGTTAGAATATAGGATGCAAATAAGTTTGAAACAGTTTTCATAATAAATTGGACAGTTGACAGCAACTTTTTAGAAATTTCTTAGGAAAAGCAATTCTCGTTGCGTAAACCTAAACGCAAGCGCAAGTTTATGTCCCCTAAACCCAGCACTAAACTAAACCAAAAGTAATGATAAGAGCACGACACTAAGCCTAGAACAGCCAAAAACTATGCACTGTTCGCGAACTGCGGACCCCTCCCCAGAAATTGGACCCATCACTACAAAGAAACTTAAGGGGGGGGGGTCGCCAGGTACCAAATTTTATAGTCACCGATTTCGCTCATTTTTGGGTATTATATGTGCCCAAAAACAAGACAAATTTTTAGAGTCCAGGGTCAATCCAGTCTAGAGATATTGCAGTTCAAATCCATACAATTTAGTATTTACGTTAGTATGCCTCGCTGAGGGCTTCGAAGTCGCGTACACATAGGATGACAAGAGACTGCGGCATGACAAATACATCAATTTAAAGCCTTTACCCGTAAGTGTTTATTACCGCATAAATTGCAGTGACAAGCCAAGCAACGAGCGAGACAGGGCGTTTGGACGATTTGGTAAAGCTTATTCCGGCTGTCATTTGCTTCAAACTTTAACTCCCTCTAACTTTCTCATACTGCATTGTAGAGACTTAGTGCAAGAAGATAAAATGTTCAGGACATCGAGAGCTTCAATTTGATATAAAATATGGCTATATTTGAAAAAGTTGAAAATTTGACATTTTTACCCACAGGTGTCCGCCATGCTATCGTAGTATGTCACCAGAGATAAACACAGGCTATTGGCATGAAACTTTACATACAGGTAGGTTTTATGCCAGCCTATTAGCATGCCAAATTTAATTGAGATACCTTAAGATTTGACTGACTTATGAAGCAGCAAACATGGAATTATCGAAAAATGACGATTTTTGAAGAAAAATTAAATTTCTGCTACCAAAACTGTGAGCTACTGAAAAGCCCTAATAGGGATTGATTATATGCAAAATAAAGCTCTAGCAATATACTGTGCTAATATCTAAACGCGAAGTTTCTACACCAAAGGGTTAGTTCAGGACAGGACAAAACGTTCAATGACCTACACATTTGCAGAGCGATTTTGAGCAAAAACCGCTTTTCCCGAACTTTGAAAATTCGTATAAAATCAGCGGCCCTACAGGAAATAACGTCGTATAGATATTAGCATTCTACCTAGTCCAAATTAGGTTTTACAGCGAGTTGTAGCCGATTTGCTCTTACACAGCGCTCAAACTTTTGGTAGCAGAAAAATTTTCCTAACTTTTTCATTTTCCTATGTTTAACACATGTCGGGGTCACCTTTGGAGGGCTATTGTGAATGATAGGAAAAGTTTTGCAACAAACGCACTTGTCATGTTTTGGGGACCCATGAGGACTACAAAATATGTGAAAATGAGAAAAATCGGAGATGGTCGAAAAATCGTGACCCCCCCCCCTTTAAGTGGGGGGGGGTCCTCCATTAAAAAATTTATAGTCACGGATTTCGCTCATTTTTACACATAATGTAGCCACACATGTTGTACGTACCAAGTTTAAATATTGAGTTGTTTCATCCATGTCTCCACGAGTTACGAGCTATCAACTGCTTGCAATTGTAATAATGGGAGAAACGATGGCACCGCTTGAGACTAAGGCAATTTTCCTTATACAGTCTTCGATTTTGGAGCTTCAATAGGGTATACATTTGAAAATTAATCTAAAGAATTAATTTTGTCCCGGTGTTGGCTGGCTAAACGTGATTTCATGCCTTTTTTAACGACTTTTTAGGAGCAGCAAGGCCAATGTTGAGGTTAGATAACAAAACCCTTTAACAGCCATTAACTTCAATTTGGTGCATTTGCGGACCATAGCCCAAGAAGAAAAAATGTCAAGAGCTTTCGATTGATGTCAAATTTATCACATTTTGAGACATTTGAAAAAAATCGATATTTTTGCTAATGGGTACCAGTCCGACAGATTGGGATGCAGCGACCTCGTTGGGCTAGGGCTACTTAGCTGGAATAATTGTAGTCAACACTACCGCCACTAGAAATAACGAGAAACGAGATATTTTGGCATTTGGTAGCTGCTCATTGCATTGGTCTCACGTAATAGGCAAAAAAATCGAAAAAATTCAAAATTTTGGTGAAAAACCAAATTTTTAGTGTCAAAAAATCTCGAAACTGGGCTGAGATTATCAGCATCATTTGGTATTGTTAGAAACGTCTACTTATATACTGTGATTTGTTGGAATCAGATGTTTTAGTTAGGCCTTTCAATTTATGTAATGCTCGATCAAAGTTGAAACACCCCAGTTTTCAACAACGAAAAACGTCAAATTTCACAGTCAGCAAGCTTCACGTGGGTGAAGTTTAGGTAAACGAGAGTGGGTAACGCCCTCCCCTGTGCTCTTTGTGTCTTGCTACCGTGCTCTCCTTTTGTATTCTCTGTTAGTTGTATGTCCATTCTAAAGTTGGTATGAGTATTCTGTATTCGTTATAGTAAAATCTAGCGGTTACGTCGTCCATTGGCTTTAGGAGACGGTCGTCTAGGGCTCATAGGTGACTCTGTTCTAATTTACTCGCTAACCTACAACTCTCTGGCATCTTCTCTGATTTGGCTAGGACTGGATATCACACACTGACCTACTTGCAATCATTTACTGATGTCCGACATAGTTTATTATAGAGGTACACACGCATTACTTCACACTAGTGTAAGAGTGTCACACTCTTATCTATTATATACTCTTGACACTATACATTGTGCATGCTTCGCTCACACTTCCACCAAATTAGTATCCAGTAATCATGATTGGTTAAAATCTTTGGGAGCAGCCACAGGTGGACAAGGGGGGGGGGGGGAAAGGGGGGAATTTCCCCCCCCCCCTCCGCGAAGTCGCCCACAAGGGGTCTCAAAATTGCTCTCACAAGAGGTAAGAAAATTGGCCACAAAGGGTAAGAAAATTGCCCAAAAAATAGGTTTTGCGACTAAAATTTCTCAAAATTTTCCGGCCACGCCGGTATTTTTTATTAAAAATCACTATTTTTCGCTAAAAACGTCCGAAAAACGTTGTTTTAGCTAAAAAAACGCTTTTTTTCGTCCAAAACGTTAGAAAACGCTTAAAAATCGCTTTCAAAACTACGCTTAAGAAAAATCGCTGTCACAAGGGGTACCCAAATTTGCTTCCACAAGGGTCAGTGAAATTTGACCTCCCGTTCAGGTATGGGAGCAGCAACTACCATAATTGACATTGCACCAGGGTTCTTAGACGGGTTATCGCTAGACGAATTTACATCAACACTTAGTTTGCCGAACGTAGCTTGATGAATAACCGAGCGCAAACGGTGGTTAAGGCATAGATAAATTATAGGATTAATGCAATGATTTCCCATCCAATATAGATGCATCAAAACAAAATGAACCGGCCGTATGGTGGTAAAGTTTGTGAGGAAAAACAATAAGTGCCATAAGACATTACATAAGCAAAACACAGCACTGCTTATAATGCATTGCACAGTGAGTTTAGTTTCTCTTTTTAAATTTTTCCTAAATGGAGCTCCTTCCATATTTTCTTGCCTTACCTGCCTACGTCGCTTTTTAATATTACGCCAAGTTAGTGAATTGAACAAAATTTGAATGCCGACAGTAATGAAAACCCATACCTCATTGAACAAAAAAGCTACAGTGCTTCCAACTCCATAAGTCATTAAAGTGTGATTCCAAAATACGGAACATTGTGATACAAAGTTATATAAACAAATACACCAAACATACATCGCAACATGTGGTACTACTGAATACACTATTAACTTATATAAAGAAAAATAAGTGTTTAGTTTATTTGAGTGAGTCATTGTAATGTACCGATTAAAGGCAATCAAATCAAATAATGCTGCTCCGCACCACCACTGAACACATTCAAATATACCAAAATATTGATCGCTTTTCATGTCACGAATATCAGTATATAAAATCAAGCGACACCCTGGATAAACTCCAATGGCCAGCAGCTCTAAGCAGTCACAGAAACACAAATTTGCCATAAGATAAAAGGCTGGCTTCTTGAATTCTTTGGTTGCGACGAAAATAATGCCAACTATTAGATTTAACAAAGCTCCGGCTGACCCCAAGATAAGATACGTGGTGCCCGTAATAGCAGACAACATAATGTTGTCAACGGTGAAAACTAATGGATAAAAATATTTGCCCGACTTCCAAAATTTTGTTTAAAGAAAACGTTGTTTAATGTCCGAGCTTCCGTTTAGCAATGGATACGTTACATAACGATTCTGGTGACAGTCTACTGCATCTAGAAGACGATAAGTGCACTGTTAAATGCTCTAGGCACAAAGAAATAGTAACTTCATAGAGAAATGAGTGATATGCGTAAGTCGTTTCAGACAGCAGGTGCTAATTATTTTAATCTTCCTCAATCCAATCCAATTTGCTGTAAGCTCAAAGAATTGTATATTGCAAAATGAGGTGCCATTTGTTTGTTTCAAAGGACCTCCTCATTCCTTGTACACATAGATTGAAAGAGGAGAAAATTCTGGAGTAATGCAGAAATTTAGTCTAAGTGAAGTGAAATGAAGTGAAGTGAAGTGAAGTGAAGTGGTGTGTGTTGGTGGGTTGGTGGGTGGGTGGGTGGGTGGGTGGGTGTGTGTGTTTGTGTGTGTGTGCGCGTGTGTGTGCGCGTGTGTGTGTGTTTGTGCATAAGTGAGTGAGCGAGCGAGTGAGTGAGTGATTTTTCCTGCTGCGTCTCAGCGCAGTAGGTCTCTTAAATTTGCTCAGGCCGGGCCCTCACTTCGCAATTTGCTTGATAAAGATGTATTTCTCCGTATTAGAGGTGAGGACGAGTCTGACTTTTCCGGCTCGGCTCGGCTCGGCTCGCGAGAAAATGACGTTGGCTCGGCTCGCGGTCATACCCGGCTCGGCTCGGCTCGACTCGGAAAGATTTTGAAAGTGGGTCGGCTCGGCTCGGCTCGGCTCGGCTCGGCCAAGCTTGAAATTCGCTTGGAAGGTATTAAGAAAGCTGAAGAAAATTTAAAATTAGGATGCAAAATTGAAAACTAAAAATAGTCTTCACTGATGGTAATTTTGTTTGAAGAAATTCTGAAATATGAAAGGGAAATTTGGTCGAATCCTGATTTTTGGTTGGGGTCGGCTCGGCTCGGCTCGGCTCGGAGTTTCAATTCTCCGGCTCGGCTCGGCTCGGCTCGGGAAACATTGTAGCCGGCTCGGCTCGGCTCGCGAGCCGAGCCGAGCCGAGCCCAGCCCAGCCGCGAGCCAAAATCCTCATCTCTACTTCGTATATAAATGTGTGTGAGCTGTGGTTTAACATAGGGCCATTATTATCTGTGGTGAAATCTTGTCTTTCTTTTTACGGAGCTTCCTTTTTTGAAGCATGTGAAATGAAACTGACGAAACTGGCTGAAATCGGGGTCGAATATCCGTTATACAGAGAGGCAGACAGCGAGAAGATGTAGATCTACTCTTAGGTCTGAGGATCAAGAGTCTGATTGCTCCGATGGAATTCTGTGAATTGTGGCCGCTGATTTGAAATTCGGGAGCCAATCCTCCAAATACATTCTGTCCGGGTCGAAGCGAGGAATATCCCGGAGGATGTCGATGTACATTCTATATAAAGAAGCATCATGCTTCGCAACCGAGGAATCCGTGGCCTGCATAGTCTGTGGCGTTGGATGATGGGAATACGTCTGAGTCGAGAGGACCGGGAGAGGGGCAATTTTTGGAGCCGAAACAGGAGGGGCCGCCCGAAGAAGTGGAGGGCGTACCACAGGAGGAGGGGGAGGTAAAGGACCAGGAGGTGGAGGAGGAGGATTAGGAGGATTTGGCGGTGGAGCCGCCGTCAGCCGTGGCACGGGATGCCTAACGGGAATTTGCATCAAAGGGGGAGGAGGAGGATGTCTCGGTTGAGCCTGGGGAATTCCTGGGCGTAGGGCAGGACGCTGCTGAGGATACGGAAATCGTGTAGGCTGCCCATAGCCAGGACCAAAATTTTGACCCACCTGTGGCACTGGCGGCTGGATAGGCCCCTGGTAGGCCCCGGGTCCCCGCACGGCACCCACGGCAGGGATCCTGACCAAGCCTTGGGGCCGCACAGGGACCGTAGGGCTCGGACCAGGGGTCACCCCCGCATGTTGTGCCACGAAATCGCTCGTAGAAGTGTGGGCTACCGTTTCTGCGGCCATATAGTACAGGTCAGCATTTGGATCAGCGGGCGGTGGCCCAGGCAGATATGGATTTGGCAATTCTCCGCGCAAGTCTTGCCGGCATGGGTCCCACATGCCGGAGCGCTCCAATTCGTGCATAGTCGGATTTTCGTGGACTTGACGTTCTAGGACATCATATTGAAAGGTCGCTGGTAGTTTCAAAGCATATTGGTCCACTGGAGCGCATGTTTGATCCGGAATTCGCCGCACTTGCGGCATGTGGGACTCCAAGCCCGGCTGGGGCCCGGCCATGCACGCCCCCCTGATACAGATGATAACCCCACGTATTTGGCCGCAGGGTCAGGTAGGAGGGACCCCCCCGTGTATGATTCTGCGTATAAAATTCAGGGGACACAAGCGGAGGAGGGGGAGGGTGGCCGGGTCAGGGACAACAGGATAGACAACATCAGGAGAAGGCGGAGGATACGGACCAGGAATGCCCACCGCTCCGTGGTCACAAGGTTGAACATGGTCCGCTGGATCTGTGTGACGAATTACAACCGAATTTGGATCGATCTGACCAGCGGTCACTGGAAGGGGAGTCGGTCCTGAAATTTGGGCTTGGGGGGACGCATATTCTGAGGAATTTTCCTGAGGGGCGGTTCCTTCCAACTGCTGATTTAACGGAACCGACTGCGTGTAAATAGCACCTGCATATCCCAGCGGAATTAAATGCGTATCCGCCACTGTGCTCGGCAAACCAGGGGGCTGACCCTGGGGGCCCCCCAAATTTTGAGCCGGACTCAAGACCCTCTGATACGCATCGTGAATAAATCTTTCGTCCGAAGATTGCGTCGACACAAGGGCGGAGGATTGGGCCAAATTCTGATTTAAATTTTGATCCCCCCCTACTCCCGGGTGCGCAACGGTATTATCGGGGACAGAGGCAGAGCCCCCTTCCCCCGGAGGAAGGGCCCTCCCAGCAGGAAAATCTGATTCACACGTATTGACAGATAGCGGTGCCGGCAAAGCAAAACGAGAAACTGACTGGGGAGCCGCTCCCCCCACCATTTGAACAGAGGTTTCGGCCGAATTTTCAACATAATCAGACCTCCTAACAACATTTCGGGCCGGAACGGAAACAGCATAGCGCGACACCAAATGGGGGCCCGCCCCCCACAAATTTTGAACTGTGGTCTCCCGAGCGAGACAGACCGTAGACGGATCCACTCCATCAAATCTGTCCTGAAATTCTGAGACCGCCGCTTCAAACTCCCGGGGAACAGAACCCACCCCTGGGGGGGGAGGGACCCCCCCCCCGCTGGCGCAGGCGACTGTTCGGCTACCGCAACTAGCGGTCCCCCCCCAAGTTTGCTGCAACATTTCGCTGTACCCCCCCGCACCAATAGACTGAACATTAGACCCAGGTACAGCCCCAGGCTGACCCAGGTGGGCGGAGTAGTGGGACCCGGCCCACCCCCGAACTTTGTGAAGTTTGTACATGCACAACAGTCGAACTGGGAGTTGGGGCCACTGGGGAGGGACGGAGCGAACCCCGACCCACCCCAGTCAACGTTGGACGCGGCGTCCCCCCTACACCTAAACTGGTACCGGTTTGGGGGAGATTTCCCCCGCCCCCCAATCCAGACGTAGCAGGCTGTGACATTGCGGAAACTTCGTCTACCTCAGGTGCCTGATGAGCAGGCAAATTTTCAAAAAGAAGAACTTTTTCTTTTTGTTCTTTTGATCTGGCGCGAGTATTAGGAGGAGAAAAAAGAGGCATTTACCGCATGACACGGTCGCCAATTTTGTAGAAATGTTGTCACTGTGTGTGCTGCTAAACAGATGATCAATAAAGAAACGTGCAGGTTCTTCGCTCGGTAGTGTATGCCTAAAACTTTCTCCTCGCGCCTATCTACGAAAACTACGAAACTAGAGATTTAGGGAACACGATACTTTTACTTCAATAATCAAAATTCACTATACAGTTTCATGATTCTGCACAGAAATACGAAATTCCAAAATTGTACAAAACTCCAAAGTTATAACAAAATCCTTATAACAAAACTAACCAGACCTATGTGTCACAGCTGCCAACAATAAAGTTCACTCAATTAAACACAACAGTTCCCGCCCAAGTTCAAACACCTAACTGACACCTATACTTTTGAATTCTAACTCCATAGTAAAAACTACCCGATTAGCTAAGGTCAGAATTTGTTTCATCGTTTATGAAGATTTTCACGAAAGAATACGAAATATTCCACACTAGCCTAGTTTGGGTCTAACCTAATTCAGACGGTCCGCCTGTTGGGTACGTGAGTTCACTAGTGCTTCAGGGGAAATAGTTATCAAGGGGGCAGTTGCGATGCTTAACTGACACCCACGGATTGGTACCAGGGGTTACTGCACAAAGGAAGAGAATCTTAAAGTCGGAACAACCGTCACACTCGAAAACGCAAGACCAAGGCTCCGTATGAGGGCTTCCTTCGGGCTCACTATCAACAGTTCAAGCTTCAATCTCAGCACGATCCCACGGCTGAGAACAGTTGCAGTAGAATGTTACCTCCGAATGCTCAGGCTCAACTAGAGAACTAACCTCGTGAACTAGGAAAAGTATTCTGAAACTGTACTGGTTGTGGCACTCAGGACACTGATGAAATGGCAGGTTAAGTTGATTTTCAGGCTCAGTAATGTCACTAAAATCGCTACGGTTTCCCTCTTCTTCACCGTAGATAAACTGAATAGGCTCCAGACTTATTTATTTCTCCAAGTCAGCGGTATCCTATCCAATCTAGCACCAACTACAACGCTTAAGCTCTGAACCTAATAAACTATTTACTATGTCCAAGTTTACAACTTCACGCACACAAGTTCAAGTACACCACAAATCTATTGCAAGACTGATACAATTGGAATCCGTTCACCGCCTAAAAACTAAACCCAAAAGCTATGGTCGGTCACAGGTCCCTACTCCGAATCTTAGCAGAAGAACTAAAGCTGAAACCTAAGGAAATTTTGGTTAGCTTAGTATTTTAGCCTTATGGTTGCCACACGTACACTCACACACGCACCCACATAAACAGTACTCGTTTCTCAGACTGCGAAGTGATACGCAGTCACACAATGATTTGGTTTTCGGGGTCGTTCCCTATATGCTCCCCCATATGTACCTAAAAATGTGCACAAGTCCACCCGCCTATGTCACGAATAATCACCAACAATCCGCACCACCAGAAAACCAGTGACTATCCTGCCCTTGGCTAAGAGAGCGTGAACTTTGAAACTTTGCTTGAAACATTAGAGGGAGAAAATTTGAGCAGATTTGGTAGAACAATTAAAAACAGAGCAGACCAAAGAGCAGGCAATTTCAGACAGAAAGATAGCAGACATTTTAACAGTTAAATAGTGAAAAGTTAATAGAATTGGCAGATCTTCGTTTCTCTTCAATAGAGCAGACTCAACATCCAACCCACACTCCAAATCCCAATATGACAGTCCTAAGTTGATCAGTGCGTCCCTAAGCCAAAGGCTGGCTCTCAGAAAAGTTCTAGAGCTCAGGGGCCTGTTGCATAAAATTCAATAGTATTAACTATTGAACTATTAGATTTTCGATTCAACAGTACTGAAATTCCTGTTGCATAAAACACTTGTGAACTTGAGCACTATTGAATTTCAATAGTTCAATAGTCTAATAGCTGTAGCCGTTAACTTTCCCACGACACATATTATATGATACACACAAAACCATATAACCATACATAAGCAACATAACGATAGCGGTGAACAGAGAGAACGTTCTGTTTGTTACAATTTGAGCGTTTCCACAATGAAGCTAGCTGAAAGCCGAAAAATTACTTGGCTTAATTGGTTGTTGTTAATTCATTAGTGTCAATTATATAGTTGAGCTATATACGTAGTAGTTTTGCTGAAAACCATGTTTTAATTTGCCAATTCCCTTTCTTATGATTTGAAGATTTGAACTTTTTCCTTACTTTACTTTTATATTGAACAAATGCTATGCAACTCCATCTTGGTCAATTCTACTTTAAAGTAAACAATAATTCGTGGATGAAACACAATACGAATAAAACTACTACTGAAGCAACAAACTAAGATGTGCGAGAGTCAGCAAAGGAATCGAACACCTGCAGGCACTCAAGCCAAGCAGAAGCAGGAGCTCATAATTTTCAAAAGTTTAACGACTTGATGGGTTCTTGCAATAAACATTGCAGACAAAAATCCAAAGAACTTTATAATCGGCTGGTTGCACGAAATCTAACTAAAATCTAAATTAACAAATTAGCTTAAATTAAGACCATTTCTATTGTCGAAACTGAAGTTAATATTTTAATCCATTTGGTGCCATTATGAGTTATGACATACGTTTATTCCAGCCAAACAATTTGTTTCTAAAAAAATTGCTTAAAACACCCTAAAACGTGAAAAATTGGCGACTATTGAGAACTAATTGTTCAACTATGAGTGCGCACCCACTCATAGAAAATAAAACAAATTTCAATAGTAATAGTTCAGTAGTGTTGGTTTTTATGCAACAAGCTCTGTTGAAATCCACTATTGAAGCACTATTGAAACACTATTCACTATTAGTTCAATTGTAGTTCAGTAGTATTGAATTTTGTGCAACAGAAACTACTATTGAACTGTTGACTATTGAACTATTGAATCACTATTAGACTACTATTAGTGTTTTTTGCAACAGGCCCCAGGAGATAATTCAGTAAACTGACGTTTGGCCACTGAATTCCGAGTGATCCGGACAGAGCAGTGCTTGACAAGAGACCAGTGAGGCCAGGAAAATCCGGGGATTCTCACACTGCATGGCAGAGCAGGAAATGACCGGGGAGCAGCTGATGTCCAGAAGCAGTGCAGCAGGCAGAAGTCCGGAATTCACACGGAACAGCAGAGGATCGAGAAGAACGGCGAGGCAGAGACAGAAATCAGAGGCCCGTAGGCGGCACTCGCTAGAACTGAATCAAATGGGTTAAAACCTTGTCGGTTTTAACCCGGATTCAGCAGTATTAACTGGATTTCAGGGGATTTTAGTGAAATTGTGTGTTTTGGAATCAGGAATTAGAAAACGTCTATTGCTAGAATTTTCGGATAAAGCTAAATTGGGTTTAAAACTTCTGGAAATAAGTAGAAAACTGATTTGAAATCACCGGCCTAAACTCAAAATAACAGAATAGCTGTGGAAACCTGGAAGAAACAGTCAGAAAAACTGTCGGAGGTGAATTTTTTGAATGAGTTTAAAGGAAATTTTGCAGAGGGGATTTCCATCATAAATCCCCCACCAATGACTTATTCTAGATTTCCCTCCCAGGAAATCTAGGGAAATCCAGCTATTATCTGCTGATATTAGCACACAAACAGGAAAGCAGTTATGAAAGTCAATATCAAATAACTTTTAACAGGATATTCTCGAAGGAAGGATTCGAAGTCCGATTAGGTATTTAGAGCTCGCACTTACAGACATTATAAAAGATCCTAAAGGGGAAGGGCAGCTTAACCTAGAGGGAGAAATTCGAAATAGGCTTCTGAAACCAACTCAGCTTTAGGCGAACCATTCCCCCACGGGTACCCAAAATCCCAACCTAGAGTTCCAAGATGTGGGCAAATTTTTTTCAGAGGTGGGCATCCTAGAAGGGGAGAGGCAAAACCTCTCCCAACAGAACAACTCAAGGGTGTCTGTGATTTTTCCTCCTATAGCCTCTAACGAGAGCGGCCATCCGCTAGTACCCCAAAATCACAGACGACAGGAAACGGTGAATTTTGGTCTCACGTTAACTTTTCTTTGAGTCTTTTTGCAATCATCTTTCGATAATTGGCTGCTTTCATGATCGCGTTTTGTCATTGGTCGGTTTGAAAGGGAGGACCCAGCCTTCTTCTTTTGAATTTGAACCTGAGCAATTCGTCATCTTAGTTGCGTAACTTTTAGGGCCCAAAGGCCGTTTCTCAAGTGGCCCAGAGTACCCTAAAACCCTGGGCCATAAACTTTTACTGCGTTTTTGTTTTGAAGGA
The DNA here is from genome assembly GCA_030248195.1 of Trissonchulus latispiculum. Classification (NCBI taxonomy): domain Eukaryota; kingdom Metazoa; phylum Nematoda; class Enoplea; order Enoplida; family Ironidae; genus Trissonchulus; species Trissonchulus latispiculum. Next base: position 10,920 of record JASAND010019487.1, on the reverse strand, counting down.
CCTTTGACCTGAGTTTCGTTTCTAAAGATTTAGACTTTGTTTGCCAAACAGACGCGCAGACAAAAGGAGAGCCGATGAAAACGAGAAGTAAGGAGAAGAAGTCGTAATAACGAACTAAGGGGGCCTAGAAGCCCAAGATGAAATAAGCGAAACTTAGGCAAAACTAAAGTTCTATGTACTTTCAGAATTAGCTAAAACTCTGCTATATTTTACTCATTAATGTTAATTATTAATATTCTTTCTTTTTAGGGGTGACTTGGGCCTTAGTTACAGAGGGGTTCCCCTCTGTCTAGTCTACACGCGTTACTTCTCAGTGAGGGAGAACTAACGTTACTCCTGTGACGAGAATAGGCAGAGAACCTCACACACCCACACACCCACACACACACACACACACACACACACACACACACACACACACACACACACACACACACACACACACACACACACACACACACACACACACACACACACACACACACACACACACACACACACACACACACACACACACACACACACACACACACACACACACACACACACACACACACACACACACACACACACACACACACACACACACACACACACACACACACACACACACACACACACACACACACACACACACACACACACACACACACACACACACACACACACACACACTCAGGCTGCCTTACACATTCACACAAACTCAGAAGAGAGAACCTGTGAATAAATCCCATACCGTTGATGATGCAAAATTACAGCGGTTAAAAACTAAGTAAGCTTAACCTCAAATTAATGGTGAACGGATTCGCTCTATAAATGATTAATAAAATTGCAGTTACCATAAAACCACAAGTTACTGACAGGACAAAAACTATACACCTATTGCATATTGAATCTTTGTGCCTTTTTACTTTCAATTGCAAAAGAAGACGAAACTGTACAATTCCTGACTACATTATTACAAATTTCGCTTTATAATTTACAATTAATACTTAACTGCCCTTTTCTCTTACAGAATTTGCAAACAGGCCCAGTCTCTTATTGCGTTCCTCCTACAGTTGATTAAAGCGGTCCCGAATTTGCTGCTCTACCCAAGCACGCATTTCCCGTAATTCCATGGCCGGTTCGACGGACGGGCAATGAGCAGAACACGGTCAATCATGGAACAATGTTCATTTTGGGGCCAGTAGGACACTTCGGCCAGCTGACCAGCAACCCGGACCCTAAGGACCTCCCTCAGGCCGGATTGAAACTGTTCAGCCATTTCCCGGTCTCGTTCGCGGATTCCAGCAGAGTGGAAGGCCTTCACCGCCAAAAGCCTTAGGGCCGTCCGTATTGACGGGCTTTTTCCAAGGGCTGTTAGAACTGGTCAGCATACTGCTCGAGAGTCGTGGGGATGAGTTCATATTGCTGTTTGAGGATATCTACCAGGTAAGGTATCTGGTAGATTCATGCCATGGAGGGCTTCCTTGACGATTTCATCAAGGAATTGCCACAAAATTCGGTGGAGGAGGGAGACTATGTACTAGAGAGTAGGCATAGTGTCGTGCTCTTATCATTACGCACTCTTGGTTTAGTTCAGTAAGCTGGGTTTAGGTCATGAACTTGCGTAAAACTAGGTTTATGCAACGAGAATTGCTTTTCCTAAGAAATTTCTGAAACGTTGCTGTAAACTGTCCATTTTATTATGAAAACTGTTTGCATACTTGTTTGCATCCTATATTCTAACTTTGTTAATCTTACCATAATATTTTAGGCAGCGAAATTTAAAGTAATTGGAGTTCAAACAAGTGGAATTTTCAGAGAAGTTATATACAGCAGCCTTTCTAACTATGGACAAGGACATAAGGACTTCTAACATAAGGACTATGAATTTGCCCATAAAAATTACTAAAAAATTTTATTAATTATTGCTGGCATTTTTCGATTGCTCAGATTTCACAGTTTTCAATATTAACTGGTTTAAATTTCCTTTGTTCTTATACTTGTAAATTAAAAAAACTTGCAGGAGAAAACTCCAATGGTTAGAATTAAAAATGCAAATAAGTGGGCCCCAAAAGGCAATATTCCTTAGTGGACCTATAAGAATTTCAGTAGGAAATGCTCAAAAATCATCTCAAATTATTTCGCACAAAATTTTATAAGTGAACGAGTTAATTGAGATTTATTGAGTTAGTCTTCAGAATTTTTTGCTGACAGCTGACCACAACAACAATGGTCGGATATAAATTTTGCGAACCGGTGTGACGAGATCTGTCAATATATCAAAAGGAATTTTTGAAATTTTCCAAGCAACATCAGAGGACGCCGCATTTATGTGTCCAAAAAATCGGTTAATGCTGGAACCGCGAGAGTTTCAAGAAAACTTTCCGCATGCCTGAAAACCCTACACACCAAATTGCAACTTTTTCGGCAATGAAAAAGTACTAATTTTTAATTTCAAAGGCCGATAAAAATAGGATAATCTGAAAATATAATTTGAACTGAATCCAAGGATGCAATGTTTTCGTGTCTACGTCTTATATTGCGTCAGCAATGGATTTTCAAACGATTTCCCTTACTTCAGCTGGATTTTAGCTAGTTTTGATATGCCTCATTGATTTTGCCTATACCAATATAAACTGGCGAAATCCAGCTAGGTAATAATAATAATAATAATAATAATAATACTAATATTAACCTTAATCCGTGCTTTAGGACCGTTAGATCAGCAGCTCGGATCTTGTAAGAATTTATTACTTAACAAATACTAACAATACTTAATATTAAACTTTGCATTGCAAGTACAAATGAAAGAACAAACGAAACTAAGATTGCCACTACAGCATCTCCGACCCGAAAAATTCGGGCCCGAGGTGGGGATCGAACCCACAACCTTTGGCGGTCTAGGCCAACGCTCTACCGATTGAGCCACCTGGGCACAATCGAACCAAGCTTAAGTTGGAATTCGTTCCCAAACTGTAGTGACATTTTAGAAGACGCTTTCGCGCCAGCCCACACAGTCTGATGGGAGCAAACCTCGACCGTTTCAAACCGTAATGGGCAAGACAAATGAAAGAACAAACGAAACTAAGATTGTCACTACAGCACCTCCGACCCGAAAAATTCGGGCCCGAGGTGGGGATCGAACCCACAACCTTTGGCGGTCTAGGCCAACGCTCTACCGATTGAGCCACCTGGGCACAATCGAACCAAGCTTAAGTTGGAATTCGTTCCCAAACTGTAGTGACATTCTAGAAGACGCTTTCGCGCCAGCCCACACAGTCTGATGGGAGCAAACCTCGACCGTTTCAAACCGTAATGGGCAAGACAAATGAAAGAACAAACGAAACTAAGATTGTCACTACAGCACCTCCGACCCGAAAAATTCGGGCCCGAGGTGGGGATCGAACCCACAACCTTTGGCGGTCTAGGCCAACGCTCTACCGATTGAGCCACCTGGGCACAATCGAACCAAGCTTAAGTTGGAAGTCGTTCCCAAACTGTAGTGACATTTTAGAAGACGCTTTCGCGCCAGCCCACACAGTCTGATGGGAGCAAACCTCGACCGTTTCAAACCGTAATGGGCAAGACAAATGAAAGAACAAACGAAACTAAGATTGTCACTACAGCACCTCCGACCCGAAAAATTCGGGCCCGAGGTGGGGATCGAACCCACAACCTTTGGCGGTCTAGGCCAACGCTCTACCGATTGAGCCACCTGGGCACAATCGAACCAAGCTTAAGTTGGAATTCGTTCCCAAACTGGAGTGACATTTTAGAAGACGCTTTCGCGCCAGCCCACACAGTCTGATGGGAGCAAACCTCGACCGTTTCAAACCGTAATGGGCAAGACAAATGAAAGAACAAACGAAACTAAGATTGTCACTACAGCACCTCCGACCCGAAAAATTTGGGCCCGAGGTGGGGATCGAACCCACAACCTTTGGCGGTCTAGGCCAACGCTCTACCGATTGAGCCACCTGGGCACAATCGAACCAAGCTTAAGTTGGAATTCGTTCCCAAACTGTAGTGACATTTTAGAAGACTCTTTCGCGCCAGCCCACACAGCCTGATGGGAGCAAACCTCGACCGTTTCAAACCGTAATGGGCAAGACAAATGAAAGAACAAACGAAACTAAGATTGTCACTACAGCACCTCCGACCCGAAAAATTCGGGCCCGAGGTGGGGATCGAACCCACAACCTTTGGCGGTCTAGGCCAACGCTCTACCGATTGAGCCACCTGGGCACAATCGAACCAAGCTTAAGTTGGAATTCGTTCCCAAACTGTAGTGACATTTTAGAAGACGCTTTCGCGCCAGCCCACACAGTCTGATGGGAGCAAACCTCGACCGTTTCAAACCGTAATGGGCAAGACAAATGAAAGAACAAACGAAACTAAGATTGTCACTACAGCACCTCCGACCCGAAAAATTCGGGCCCGAGGTGGGGATCGAACCCACAACCTTTGGCGGTCTAGGCCAACGCTCTACCGATTGAGCCACCTGGGCACAATCGAACCAAGCTTAAGTTGGAATTCGTTCCCAAACTGTATATTAAACATATTAAAGTTTGCATTGCAAGTACAAGTTTAACGCTAACAAGAAATAATATGATATAAACAGTGCATATCAACAAGTTACAAAGCACTATGCAAATTTAAAGCCAACATAGTTTACACATGGTATATACAAGATACTCGTATTTTAACAGTCAGCTGTCATAGGTAACTCTATTTCTTAATCAACTTCTTCGATTGTGGGACCGCCACCACTCGATCCGCCGCCACCTTGACGAGGACCAGCGCCCGGGGGAGATCCTCCGGCACCCTAAAATAATATACAAAACGCTGATAATAAAACTGAAAATTTCTTCTTAAATTCAAGGAAGGTTTGATGTGAACTAATACCGCACTTATAAGCCAAGACAACATGCATTCAAATAATCTGCTAGCTCGACAGATATAGACGGAGCTAACCATCAGCCGATTAGCATTGACAGCTTATTCCCATAGTTTGATCCAAAAGTTAATGACGGTTTCCTATTTAAACTTCGACCCGTCTGGGGAGAATCCCCTCTCACGAGACACCTATAAAGTCAAACAGTCTGTAAGCGTACCTGGTAAAGCTTGGTGATGATGGGTTTGCATACAGACTCTAGTTCCTTTTTTCTAATTCTAATTTATTGCCAGCCAACAAAATTCACGAATGTAACAAGCAAAACAACTCACCAATATTTAGTATTAATAACATCAAACTACATCAATAACAAGTACAAATTCATGTTTCATCGCATCACGTTATTGACCGACGATGGTCGAGTTGGGCCTATTACAGACTGCAGATACTCGACCACCAGCTTCCACAGTAAAAGAAAAATGTGAAACATTTCGTTTGAAACTAGCCAAAGACGGACTTTGAACAATTTCTAGATGCAGGGAATTCCAAAATTTGACACGTCTAACACTAAAAAAATTTTTGCGGATGTCTAAACGAGATTGGGTTGAACACAATTTGAGTGGGTGTCCTCTGGTTATTAATAAGTTACTGAAACTAAAAAATCGTCAAAATTTAAGTCAATCAAATTATTTACAATTTTATAAACCAAAACTAAATCTTTATGTGTATGTATCTTTATTTGCAGGGTTGGTAAATTTAAATACAGCAATCGTTGCTCGTAGCTTAAATTACTAAACCCTGGTAAGCATCGGATGAACAATCTTTGCACCCTTTCAAGCATAGTAATATCCTTTTGCAAGTACGGGTTCCAAACTTCACAAGCATATTCCAATTTTGATCTAACAAACGTATTATATAACTTAAGGAGAAACGAAACAGACTTATACTGGAAGTTTTTATAAATTAGGTTAACCATTTTGAAACCAGATTTCACTAGGTGCTCTATATGTTTACTGAATTTTAAATCAGGTGTCATCAGTAACCCTTAATCTCTAATTTCATTTGCGCAATTTATTAGGTTTGTGCCAAACCAATACCCAAATTTTTGATTTCCATGTCCCAAGAAAAACATTGCATTTTTCAAAAGCTACTTTACGTTTGTTTGCAGAACTCCAGTTTGTAATGCTATTAATGTCAGATTGTATATGCTAATGACTTTAGCAGAATTATAAGCCAAATAAAATTTCGTATCATCTGCGAATATTTTTGCAGTCATAAATTTCAGACAATCTTCGATGTCATTCATAAATATAAAAAAGGTGAGGCCCAAGAATGCTTCCTTGAGGCACTCCTGAAGTTGTATTTGTCATTTTCGATTTTACTCGATTAATATTTAATGACAGAAACATTCAAGCCGACAGCATAAATAAGAAATGTATATATCAGAAGTGCAATAATTTGATTTAACGCAAATCAGTGAAAAGTAGTAAGTTGTAATAAATCTGATTAAAATTTTTGTTTGCTTTTATGAGTATGAGTCCAAAAAGGAATTCAGAGTTTTCAACCAAACTGAGTTTATTGAGCAAAATTCAATTGGTGTCGACAAAATTTAAGAGTTGGCTGCAGCAGCGGGCTGGACGGTAATGAGAATGGAACCAATTCAAAATAAACTGTTGATATTAGTAAACAATAAAATTAATGTAAAAATTCAAACCACGAACAATACCAATAGGTCTGAGTAAAAAAGTGCTTGTTCCCTTAATGGGAACAGTGGGCAAAAACGGGTTAAACAATGTTAAAATGACTAAAACCAAATTCATTTTCCCTGAAGCACCATTAACCCAGAATTCTAACACAATACAACAATCAAGCAATTGCAGCATCAAGTCACTTTACCGACGGAAACGTTACCATTAATTACACCAGGCAAATCACTGATATCAGGAAAAGATGAGACAAACTTAGGGGCGTAAATGAATTTAATGTAAAATTTTCTCACCACACTCTCGCAGTTTTGAAATTTGTATTTTGTATCAAGACTGAAACCAACCAAGCAGAGGTCACAATTTTGGGGTCAAATTTTGTCAAGAGGGGACGGAAAATAATGAAAATTTTAATTACAAAAATTTTCTTAGAATTTGATCACACATTGGATCTGCAAAGTGCAAACCAACGCTACAAAGCAATCTGAAAAATGTATGTAACCAAGAAAATTAAATACTAAGTTTGAATATATCAGAATTTTTTTAATCACAACGCCCCCTCCATTCCTAATATGCAATCAAGATTGGCCATAGCAAAGATTTATCTTAACCTCCGCCTTTTTTCTATTTGGCCCATCAGCCAATCAAAATGCTGCAATGAACTGATCGGTTGGAATTAAACGTGATTGTAAAGATGACACCTATGACCTTTATAACTTACAGTAAGATGATATGTGTATTTCAGAAATGAAAATTTCTGCAATTCTTGGAATGTTAGAAGCATGTTGTTGGTAGTTAAATTCGTAATGAAAAACAAACGTAATCAATTACATCACAGCCAATCAATGTTTGCCTGCAAAGTTGCAACCAACAGCAGTGTGCTCATGCTACAGAAAGATCAAAATTGTAATTAAATGCATAATTAAATCTGGAAACTAAAATGTTAATAGAGATTTATGTTATGGATTTTTTTATATTTACCTAGTTTGTACCAATTTGTATTTTTATTTGAAATTTTTTAACCAAACTAAAGCAATCAATGGTATACCCAAATCAGAAAACTCTAATTAGTTTTCACCCTGAATTCATTTATCATTTCTTGAAGTCGAAGTACACGGTCATCAAACCTCTTTAGCAGGCTTTACTAATGAGTCGACCTCATTGACCTGTGAGATTTCATAAACCTCACACGCATCCACTTGACACGCCAGCTTAGAATAATTATTTGTCATTAGGGTCTTTAAACTGGCGTTAGCTTTGTATGCTTGTGCGTACGTACTTTCAAAGCGTTGTCCAGTTGCGCTAACGCCAAATAAATTGACTAGATTGCGCTTGCTTGCAAGCTATGTGAAGATAGGTTAAGTTCATAGGCCAACCAACCGAGCTTTAATAAATCTGCGCTGGAATATGCTAGACACGAATGCTTAGAAACAATAAACTTCGTCAGAAGACTAATGAAGCTTTAATCATTTAGTGTGCTTGTGCATATGTCGTGTTTACCTAAAGTGAGGGTCCGCTTTGTACTGAACATTTTGACGCATGCATAAAATGCATATAAAGTCGCAGCCAAGGAGGCTAGCGACCTGCCAACATGGATGCATTGAGAGCGGAAAGTGCTATTAACAAAATTCTATAGATTTGTAAATTCGAAAATGACCTCAAAGAATTCTATTCCACCATTAGAACAAAATGGTATTGACGCATCCTCAGATAGGCAAAAAGCGGAACTCCTAAATCAGCAGTTTTGCAGTGTATACGTTCAAGACAATAACAACTTTCCTATTTTTAATTACCGTACTGATCAAAATCTTGAGAATATACTAATTACTGAAGAGTTAATAGTAAAATATATCGAAAAGTTGCCAAACAAGAAGTCTGCAGGTCCCGATGGTTTCTCTTCCTTTTTTCTTAAACGAGTAAAAGAGGGTATTAAGGCGCCTTTAAGACGCTTTTTTCAAATAAGCATTGACTCTGGGGAACTACCACTTCAATGGCTAGAAGCGAAAATCATTCCAATTTATGAAAAGAAAGGAAAAAATTCAGACCCGTCGAATAACAGACCTGTCAGTTTGACCTGTGTTTGCTGTAAAATTTTGGAAAGTATAATTAGGGACATGGTTGTAAATTACCTGATGGCGAATAATCTAATTTGCCGCCAACAGCATGGATTTCTAAAAAAGAAATCCACCATTTCTAATGTTTTGAAATCTTTGTATGATTGATCTGAGATTATAGAATCAGGAAATGTTGTCCATTGTTGTTATCTAGATTTTGTTAAAGCTTTCGATACAGTCTCTCATGCGAAGCTAATATACAAACTTGAAAGGTGTGGAATAAAGGGCAAATTATTAAATTGGATTCTTGCTTTTCTTTCCAACCATTCTCGATTTACAGAAATAAATGGTCAAGCATCAGAAAGAAGTGACGTTATTAGTGGAGTACCGCAGGGAACTGTGTTAGGTCCCATTCTCTTATTGGTTTACATAAACGATGTCGTGGATTGTGTAACACAGGCAAATATACTGATATATGCTGATGATGTTAAATTGTATTTAGCAGCAAAAAATATAGCATAACTGATGGACGTCTCCAAGATGATTTAAACCGGTTGTATGCGTGGTCAGTTGAATGGCAATTGAGTTTAACTATTCAAAAGTGTGCAGTTTTAAATTTTGGACCATCCATACAACAGCCTTGTTATAAAATCAACGGCGAAAATTTACCAGTTACAAGTGAAATTAAAGACCTTGGATTTATAATAAATAAAAATTTACTATTTAACAATCACTGTATGTCAGTATGTAAAAAAGCTGTCGGTATCCAGGCTTTAATTTTTAAGTCTTTTAAATCCAGAAACATAAATTTCTTAGTGAAAATGTTCACTGCTTTCGTTCGTCCTATTGCAGAAAGTGGTACCTCAGTTTGGTCACCCTACTTACCAAAAGATATTGATTTAGTTGAAAAAATTCAGAGAAAATTTACAAAACGGGTTCTTGGTTTTGAAAACCTCATGTATACGGAACGTTTGCGTCTACTTGGAATGAAATCTCTTGAACTTAGGCGTTTACATAGTGATCTTAAATTAATGTATAAAATCATAAATGACGTAATTGAAGTCCCTTTCAATTCAATGTTTCAATATGGTGCCCAGGTTAATACTCGTAGCCATTCTTTAAGCTTAAGATTGCCCAGAAATGTAAGAAATTCGTCGCTAACTAATTTATTTCATATGAGGGTTGTTAACCTTAATGGAATTCTTTACCTGATGCGGTTGTAACGGCCAACAGCTTTACTTCTTTTTGTAGACTTTTAGAACAGACAAATGAAGTTTTTGTTCTTTGTTTCTGATGATTCTGTTTCTTAATTTCTGCTGACATATATTATTTTCTTGTTCGATCCTAATTTGTGTTAAGTTGATTCTTGTTTATCCTGTTTTGTTCGTATTGTTTTTGTTTCGTTTGCTTTGTATTTGAAGTAAATATTTAACTTCTTTTTTCGCTGCATGCCACACCCCAGTCGCTTTCGCCTGTATGGTAGTGCCAGATCCAAATTAGAATTTTTGAGGGGAGAAGGATTATAGAGATCTGGCACTGAATAATTGCCGCATGCAATTACCCGAGGCGTCATCAAGGCTACTGTCGAAACAGAAGTGAACACGCTGTTGACATTGCATTCGTGCGCACCCGTTGGCTCCACCTCAGGGTTTCCCCTGTAGGCGGTCAACTCCTTGCAAATCTCGGATAAAACAATAGGAATTATTTGGGAAGGAGGGGGGAATTCTGGTGCTTCTGCACCATTTTATTTAAACAGATGTAGATGACGGCGACTGCCGTCAGGCAAGTATGAAACTTTCGTGTTGAGCTGCAAAACGGGGAGAGCATCCAGCCATCTCCCCAGTCAGCTCACCTAAGATCAGTGATGCCAGATCTGAGGAGAGAGCACTGCGTAGTCGAGGGGGACGATTGGCAGAGTTCTGCAGGCTGCAATCAGTTAGCTCCATATTTGAGATTGAGCACTTTTACCATCCTTCTGGTTTCCAGATCATCTTTCAGGACCACCTTTCAGATCCGTTTTAGCGCTATGGCACTGCTGCACGATAAAGAAGAGGATCCTTAGAACGTCATGCTATCATGTCGGACATTCAGAATTGGCTGGACATCATCTGGAGATCCGAGGTTGTAGAAAATCATGGTGTTCTTGTCAGAGACGGGGCTGAAGTGAGACCACAATACTGGGCGTATTTGGAACCATGAAACTACAAGGACTGATCGTTGAGCTGAACAAAGTCGGTGGCGATCAATTTGTCTTTAGATCAGTAGGGTAAGCATGAGCGAGATC